>JBBPBX010046102.1:16328-26728 GCA_038048925.1 Garcialebias charrua | reverse complement strand
TATTTAAGTAAGTGGGACAAAGCTTTTCTGCAGTCATAATTCTCTTCAGGGACTTTGTTAGAGCTGGAGGAATGTGTCAGTGGACGCTTGACCACAGCTATAGGTGTTGTGTCTGCAGAGCTTAGCAGAGGATTCCTCCTCACAATAACAACATTAGTGGTTTTCTGCCATGAAATGGAGCAACAATTCCCAGCAGAAAATCATGCTGTTTAATGTTAAACTTTTTAATTTCTAACTCGATGGAAGACTGAACGCTCTGCAAAAAGCTGAGTGAGATGTGAGCTGAGGGACCGGTCATCAACAAGATGTCCACCATGAGTGCAAAGGTACAAACTGTCATGGCTGACTATTTACAGTCCTTTCCTTCTGCATGAGGGCAGGCCAACGTTGTTGTTTCATGATAGTAAACAAACGTGAATGAATACATATCTAATTAATATTTATTGACAGTTTCAGTCAAGTCTGTCCTCTGCTTCAAGTGTATATTTTGCTAACAGACAAGCAGAGCTGACTCAAAAGTCAATTTCAGAGTTTAACAGAATGTGCCTCTCAGCTACTGCCACAGCTCAGTATTTGTGAAGTTAAGTGAGTCATCGCCATTTTGTTTTTGCCAATTTAAGAAGCTGTGGAGGCCATCTTGAATCAGGTGGACTCCAAAATTAACCAACTGGAGATGTCCATCCAATACATGCTTTGGGTTTTATTTCCATTTAATCATTCAATAAAAATTGTTTTGCTAAAAGACAAACACACACATGCACACACATACAAAACACACAAAACGGCATGATGGCGCCGTGAACTATAAATATCTAAAGCTCTTATTCTGCCCAACAACCAAAGTCTCTTGAAAAAATAGTTTGAATTTTTTATTGATATGATAAAAAAAGATAATTATTGTCAAGTCAAAAACTTTGCAGTTTAGAAATAAAGAATCTAAAGCGATCAGACTATAAAATTAGGGATTTGTTCAGTTAACATCACAGATACAGAAGTTGCCACCAAGGAGTAAATAACTAAAGAAAGCAGGACGTTTTGTTACAGGGCAGAGTGTTGCTGTCTAGTCATGGTCTCTGAGGATCCGTAGACTCTTTGAACTCATTTTGAGAGCAGAAACAAGGCCAACAGCTGTGCATGGGATGAGACATCACAGCGTCTTTAAGTGGTTGATGGGAAAAGTTCAAAAACATTCATTTATGCCAGAGATTAATGTCAGAGCATGGAAACAGATGAAGAAGAGACTAAGCGTGGACACATTTACAATACATCTTCAGGGACGTTTGTCTGCACCCTGAGCAGGGGCATGCAGCACTCATTCGTTCAGAGGCATGCTGCACATGTGGGTTTGACACCGAACCATTTCGGTATGGCACGTTCGGTTTGGTCCACCTGCGTACTGTTTTGGTTCTTTTTTTCACTCTTTTTTTTAAGAGAGATTATGTGCCGCGGAACAAAAAATTCCTAAGCGTGTTTCAGCACGGCACTATTGTCTTGCAGTACGTGTAGCAATAGTAGCCTAGCTTCTCGTTGTGGTCTCCTGTTTGGGAACATTATGGCTTTCTTGTTAAAAGACGTGAAAAATCCAAAGCTGTGTGTTGATGTTGTTTCACAAAGATTGGATCTGCAGCAGGCAACACGTCTAGCTTGTTAACGCTCTTGAAACGACATCATCCGAATGTGAACGTCTTCTACGAGCAAGAAAAGCAGCTTGTTGCAAACACCGCTAACAGCAGCATTTAAACAACCTTCATCAGGTAATTCAGATCGGTCCAGAGCAATAACACAAGCTGTAGGAGTTTTTTAAGTTTTGGATCTACGTTTCTGTTGTTGATGCACTGGCTTTAAAGTTCTTGAGCCCCGCTACGACATCCATCAGGTCAACACTTCAGTCAAAAAGTCCAGCACTTCATGATAAAGCTAAAACTGATATTGTCAACAAGCCCTGGAGCAGACTAAAGCCCTGATAATGTTGATGATGACCAAGAGATTCAACCACCTCATAACAACCATTCAAGAAGAGGTATTGTTCTTTTATTATTATTTTCTAATTAACTTTTTTAAATTTAAAATTATAATCTTAACTTTTTATTATTATTTTTTTTTTTTACCTCTGCATGTTTTATTGCCAGTCTGGGACAGAGATAGCAGCTGAGTCTTCCTGGTCAAGGAAATCCCCCAGCGATCAGCTGCATCTAAGAAGTCTGTGATGACTGAACTCTGAACTTTTCCAGGGATAGGTGGAAGCAGGTCCAAGAAGAGGTTGTGAGTAATGAAGCCAAATACTGTACAGCCATACTGCAAAATTAGTGAAGCTCTACCCCTTTATTCCTGCTACCTGTTATAACAGTAGTGAGCAGTTTTCTCCACCATTGGAGATATTCACTGCAACTAGATCTGTGCTTTTGAAAGAAAATGTGGACACGTTGGTCTTTTTGGACAAAACTAAACTTGATTATCTAAAAAGGCTAAGTCTGGTCCTCTGGACATTCAAAAAACAAAACAAAACAAACCAAAAAAAAACTTTTGTTTTGTTTTTTGAATGTCCAGAGGACCAGACTCAGCTTTTTTAGATTGTTCTACCTGGATTATTGAGCATGCATCAGGGTAAACTTGATTAGTTAGACTGTAAACAGTCTGTTGCTGCTTATTGTTCTGGTTCTGACTGTTATTGTATTTATTAAGATTTTTATTATTGTTAGTACAGTTTATTTATTGTAAAGAGTACCGTTTATTTTAAATATCATTCAAATGGGTCGCTTTTATTTATTTTATACAAACGTATTGTTTACTTGGCATATTTTCAAAATAAATGTTTTGTAAGTCTTCATTTTGTCTTTTTTTGTACCGAAAATTAACCGAGCCCTCCTTGAAATTGAACCGAACCAAAATGTGATTTTAGCGTACTGTTACACCCCTAACCATGACAGTTATATGTTTATAAGTGATGCAGCTCGGTCTATTACCGTTGCTCCGTTGGATTCAGCTGATCTCATCTTCCTTCAGTCTCATTAAGATACTTAGCTGCACTGCTGACAGGCCGGGCAGCAAGACTTCAGTTGTAAACCCCCCCTTATTGATTTGATCTATGGCTTTGCTGCTCAGAGAAGAAACTTGAAACAAAATTAGCAACACTACATCTCTCATTTCGTCTCGTATTTCCTTTGGAATAGTGCAGGATTTTATCTGGTACCGTGACATGCAGCTCCTCTTGGAACACGATCGTAGCCTGCAGTCAAAACATATCATCATCCTCTTAATTTGACATTAAAAATGCAGCCAGAATGAAGTTGTTACTCATTTTAGAACGACTCTGGGATTTAGTGATGCCCTAACGCACAAAGAACAGCAGAATGGGAAAACAGAGAAAAACAGAATGGACAATCCTGCAAGAGAAACAAAAAACAAAGTTCACACTATAACCCAAAGCAGCAACAAACCAGAAGGACAGAAATATAATTTCATGTAAAATGACTCATGGCCGGCACCTCACTGATCTCACTGTCTCGGGTTATTTGGGAACAAACAAGCACCAGACACAACAAAGGGACATAAAAAGAATAAGCACAAAATCAATTAAAATAAAGAAGCATAACTGCTCTAAAACAAAGAAGGACAGAATTATGTAAGATTCTATTTTCATTACTGGAAGCCAAATTATTACAATAATCAATCCAGGTTTCCATTTGGTGAACAGTAAATGTGCCTAATGGAGCCTGAATTCATCTGATTACATAAACACTAGATTTTGTTGATTGGGAATTAAGAGAATAATTGCTTCTAATGGTGAGGAGGATGGAGGAAGATATTGCATAAGTGTGTTTTGTACGCAGTCGACGAATCAATGAAAAGTGTGTTGTTGTTGATGATGGTCGGTGCGGTCTTCCTTAGCAGTGTTGACTCACTGATGCTTTGGAGCCAGGGTCGGCCCAAGGTATAAGCAAACTAAGTGGCTGCTTAGGGCCCCAGGGCCACTAGGGGGCCCACTAAATGGATTATTTGTTTGTGTGTTTGTTTTTGTAAGGATTTCTATATGACTCTGCTACACACAATTTCATTATAAAGTTGTAACATTTTTGATCTTGCATTACAAATTATTTTGAACATTACTGCTGAAGTTCTTAGGAACCAAATATAATAGTCCTGATTACACTTGTGCTATAAAATACATTGCAACATGGTGTTTTTTTTATTTTTCATTTGTTACTTTTAGGACTAGATCAGGTGTGCCCAACCAGTCGCTCGCGGGCGACCGGTCGCCCGCCAGCTGGTTCCCATTCGCCCGCGAAGCGCAACCTGTCTAACAGCTGACGAGCCGGCTGTCAGCTGTTAACAAGGTGAAATGTCCACTGCTAAGCTTCATTCTAACTCCGGCAGAAGTGGTGGAGGGAGGAATGACTATATGCCAATGCGCAGCAACACTTTCCTCAGCCCTCCCCATCTTGTATGCTCACAGACATAGTCTCGCGAGTTTTGGGTGCGGTGACTAACGAGACTTTAGGTTCAGCAGTGGAGCTATCGGTGCGTGAGAGCGCTGTGGAGTGAATGTCAGTACGCAGTAAACATGGAAGGAAAACTAGCTAACAAGCAAACAAAAACTTACTATTTTCACACAGAATGGGAGGGAGGATTATTTTTTGTTTAATCTAATTCAAAGTCTATTTGCCTCATCTGTAATTCAATAAATAAAAACAAACTCGCAGCCCAGCAATCGGTCTTCACTCGGCCCAGCACAAATGTTAAAGATAGCTTCCTACCGTGTTAGCTGCATCCTGGCTCAACATAAGAAGTCTTTCAGCAATGGAGAAGTTATGAAAGAAGTGTTTATTGAGGCTGCAGATGCGCCTTTTCATGATTTAAAAAATAAAAGTGAGATCGTAGCTGCTATTAAAGACGTGCAGTTGTCCAGACAAACAGTGACACGGCCATGTGAGGGAATGGCTGTTGATGTGGAGGAGCAGCTAAAAAAGGACGTGGAACAACGTGAGTGTTTCTCTCTTCAGTTTGATGAGTAGCTTACCAGCTACATGTGTTATCCTTTTGGAAATGTTGATGTGGATGACATTGTGTCCAAATTGATGTCCGTGTTTCAGCTGGACAACTCTGGTGTTGAAAATCTGCAAAATGACATTGAGATCAAATCCAGAGCATCACCTGGCGTGGATGGAGAGTTCTGGAGTCTGATGTCAGAAGAAAAGTATCCTAACATCCGAAGATGTGCTTTGAACTTAACAGCACTTTTTGGATCTACCTACCTGTGTGAGTCTGCTTTTTCACACATGAAAATCATCAAGTCCAAAAACAGATCCACAATGACTGATGATCATCTGGAGACCTGCCTGCGCCTCGCAACCACCTCATACTGCCCCACTTATGAGACCCTGGCCTCCTCCTCTCAGTGTCAGAAGTCCCACTAAGGTAGAGACACATTTATTTTATACAGCTTGCACCAGATGACACACCATCCTGCTGCACAGAGCAGCTGCCTAGTTTTGATATTTAGGTTTTATTGATGTTTGAAATAGTTGTTGGAGATTTGTAAGTCTGCACCTTTGTAAGTCACTTTTTGTAAATAGTTAGTGTAAATGAGGGAGTTTTCAGTTGTTTATTCGTTTCTTTAAAAAAATATGGTGTGCTTTTCAAATATTGTGTTCTTTTACTTTGATAAAATACTTTAATTAAATAAAACTAGCAACACATTACGTTCTGTTTTATTTACTTTAAAGAAGTGAGGAGTAGAGAGATGAAAAATTATGTTTTTTGATACTGAGACTGGACGAGTAGCTCTCGGCAAACCGCTGACTTCAAAAGTAGCCCTTAGTTCAAAAAGGGTTGGGCACCCCTGGACTAGATGATGTATACATATAGGATAATATAAACAGAATGATCTGATCATCGGACTGTTGATTGCAGTAATCCACATTATTAGCAGAAATAGAGGGCCCCAAACCAAATTTCTCTTAGGGCCCCATGGAGGCTTGGGCCGGCCCTGCTTGGAGCAGAAGAGGTTCGGCTTCATGGGAGCACTGCAGGGATAATGGTCAATAAAGAGAATAATAAATACAAAAAGAGAATGTGATGAAATGTAGACAGGAAGTAGTCTGCCCATTGTAATCCTCTGTGAGAGAGCACTTGTTTTGCCATCTGTCATCCGGTGTTTATACTCACTCCTCCCTAATGATGGAACAAACTGACCAATCAGAGTTTAGGAGAGGATCTGAGTGGCAGCTAAGGATGCTTTCTAGAAAAAAAAAACACACACATCGTCTGCAGGGAAGGACCCAGATGCTACAGGGCAGCGGGTTGCAAGGTGCGCCACCTATGTGAACAGTAAACATGATGCTGATGCCACATGTGCATCAATAACCCTGAACTGTGAGCGTTCCACCAGACGGAGGATGACCTTGGGCCTCCAACAGCACAGATGCTAATGGGACAGACTGTGCAAGTCAGAACACGTTAGGAGGAGCACAGAGGTCATCAAATCACCAGCTTTGTGTCTCTTTCGTCATCTCACAGCCAGAGACACCTAAGTGTTTAAAAAGAACCCTCCGGGAAAAGGGCTGCTGTTATTGTGCAGAGTTACAGGCTGCTGTGCAAGTAGATCCTCTCCGAAAGAAACACACACCTTCCTGAGCATGTGTGCACGCACGCACAAACCCACGCGTGCATTGATTTTCCTTTTCACTTCTATGGTATATCTGTATTTTTCCATTTGTGTCTGGACATTTTCTCAACGTTCGCTCTGATGGAAAATGCAATCTTGTCCTACCCCTTTACTTTCGTGCTTTTACTCCCATTATTCTTCTTCTTCTCTCCCCCCCCCCCACCCCCCTTTCCCTGACTTATAGAAAAGCTGTTAGTTTGTTTGTATGGGAAGAGATGAAAATGATTTTGTGGAGAGAAAAGAAAAAAATGGTGATGTAAGGGAGGGAGTGGGTGATAAAAAAAATGACAGGGGATAGAAAATCAATGGGAGATGAAATATATCAGAGCTCCTGGAGCAAGGTCAAGAGGATATGATCTCTCACAACACACAGTTGTGCCTCACTGAGCCAGAGGGAGCTGCGAGATGGAGCAAGCACAGGGAAACAATAAAGGGGAGAAGACTGGGGGGAGGGGGGACCAGGAAAGTGAAACAGGGATGCTTGCCAAGACAGACAAACACCTTTTCTTAAATGAAGTCACTGTCCAGTTGATCACAAACAGCATCCGCTCTGAGGGACAAGCAGTGGACACAAGGTCTTCTGCTGCTGCAGGTCCTGTCTGCTCCAAGACCTGGACATGGACACGGACACTGATCTGCCTTCAGTCAACTCTCCACCCACACTGACTAAAAGGGGCCAGACGAGCAGGCTGTGTCCACCTCGGGTCCTGCTTCTACATTCACCCATGATTAGAGCTCCTGCAGAGAAAAGGACCAGATAGCGGCTGTGTCTCAATTCAGGGGCTGCGTCCTCATGAGGACCCAGCCTAGCTGGGCCGAGTAAGCCACGCACTCACAAGGCCGGGTGGGCTGGACGAAACTGCTGAAATGGGACGATCTAGCCTTCAGGTTTGCCGGCCTTGAAGTGGGTGGGGCGTTCTCTTGAAGTGGGTGGGAAGTTCTTGTGTGCGCGCTTGGTGTGTGTGTGTGGAAAGAGAAGGGACGCCGCTAAAATATATTAGTTAGCTGAATACATGTATATATATTAGTCCGCTCATTCTCAATCAGTTCATCTGGACAGTTTCTTTTTAGTAGAAACGTTTCACCCTCACTCCAGAGGGCTTCGTCAGTCAGAGCAGTCCAAAGCAAACTGAAGCTACCCCACCAAGTAAACAACTTAAGTGGACCAACCAGTTTGCTGTAGCCAAGATGGTTTCTGGGGGCTCTGCCCTCTGGAGTGAGGGTGAAACGTTTCTACTAAAAAGAAACTGTCCAGATGAACTGATTGAGAATGAGCGGATTTGATACCTGGACTTTTGAGAATGAACTTTCTGGTCTTGAACCACTTTGGATATATATATTAGTGTTTCTGAGTTTACTGTTTGTTAAGAACTGATTACAAATCAGCTTATTTTACAGGTGCGTAGCAAGGATTTTCTGAGGGGCGATGGGTTAAAAGATAGAGTGAACCTACAAAAGGCAAGTTGCTCTGTAGCTCAATTGGTTAAGCATTGGGTTGGCGTGCAGATACTTTTCTCGAAGCTGGTTCGAATCTCACTCGGTTCGGTTAAAACTTATTTTACATTTGTCTTTTATTGGATAAAAAAAAAGGAGTTTCACAAACTCCTTTTTAATCTCAGTCCTCATTTTTTTATCCAATAAAAGACAAACGTAAAATAAGTTTTAACCGAACCGAGTGAGATTCGAACCAGCTTCGAGAAAAGTATCTGCGCGCTAATCCAATGCTTAACCAATTGAGCTACTGGGCAACTTGCTTTTTGTAGGTCCACTCTATGTTTTAACCGATCGCCCCTCAGAAAATCCTTGCTACACACGTGTAAAATAAGCTGATTTGTAATCAGTTCTTAACAAACAGTAAACTCAGAAACACTAATATATATTCAGCTAACAAATATTTTTTAGTCGTTTCTGTAGTTAAATTTTAATGAGATTCAGCTCGCGCTGAGGTTGTTGTTAGAACGAGCTGATGACTCAACAACACGCAGCAGTCCCGACCCTGCACGCAGAAAGTCCCACCCCCCCGCAAAATCTCTGCTGGCGCTACGAATTCTGGGATAGCCTCCGTCTTGAAGGATCCACGGATGCATCCTCGGATTTCGACAGGAAGTAGGCCGCACTCCTCGGCCGCATGAGGAGGAGTCTTCGAATTGGGAGAGTCCTCCGCGCGGGGCAATGACGTATGCGGCCGACAAATGCGCACTCATGAGGACCCAGCCCCTGAATTGAGACACAGCCAACATCTGTCCTCAGCTCCCTCCCAGCAAACACTCAACCATTTAAAGAGCCATTAGTGCTCAGGCTTGGCCCGCACCGTGCACGTCAGTTTGCCTGCTTGTGTTTATTCCTCCAGATTAGCCCTGCCTTTGTTTTCATCAGAATATGAAAAAATATGTTTTAACTTGATTATTTTAATACACACAGCTTTTAAAATGAATTAAATGAATACATAAGTTAAAGAACATTTATATTTGCATGACCTTTGTTTTCACTCTCCGCTCAGTCACTTTGCCCCGCCCCCACATGTAAGATTCATCAGTCGCCCCCAGTCTCCATCATACAATTTTAATTCGGAACATGGACAGAAGTAGGTCATTTGACAAACATGTCACAACTGCTCCAATCAAGGTTGCACCTCTTCCCAGTCTCTCAGCTGAAGCCAGGAGCATGGGTTCAAGGCTGAAACGGGTTTGAAACCACGCTTACAATAAAGAAAGTTAATATAGTGATGAGGTGCAGCTGACAATTTGTGTGCAGTTCTATCTGCTAAAATTAACAATCATTCTCATGTGTTACAGTGAGATGCTAGAAGATCATTACTACAAACAGATGTTAATTGTAACGTATGAAGACTAGAAATTTGCCTGACTGTCATCATCCCACGAGCACAATCTGACATATCAATATGCTAATGAATGCACACAGACAGCAGTTCAAATTGCAAAGGTGTTCTGATGTTTACTTACTTCTTATGCAAGGATTTATGGTAAGTTGCTTTGGCATTTGCAAATAAAGTATTTGCTCTCTCCAGATTGGAGGGGAAAAAGTCCAGTTTTTTTATCATAAAAACATACTATTATTGTAATGCAGAAATGCCATTTAAGAAGTCCTGGGAGATGACTAAAAACTAAGAAATGAAACAAAAAGGCCAGATGATGTGCAAACTGTCTCAGAGTGACCCATGTGTTTGATGGCCTCCCATGGTGTCCGTGGTTCTCTCAGCAGAGACCTGCGGGACCTGCAAAGCTTCTTCAGTCCTCACAGTGCCCTGCATGGCCATCTGGCTGTCCACCAACTGACACCAGGGACTATCAAAACAATGAAGGACCTGCATCAACATGTAATCATTTGAAACATTCTACTTGGTGTTCCAGAGTGGCCACCATGCACACTGTGCCATGCATCAGTACAGTAGTCCCTCAATTATCGCGGGGGTTACGTTACACACACTACCGCGATAGGTGAAAAACTGCCAAGTAGGAACGCTATGGGGGCAGAGATGGTGTAGAGGCAGGGGAGCCGGCTCGGGACCCGAAAGCCCCAGGTTCAATCCCTGGTCACTGCATAGTGTCTCTGGGCAGCACACCTCATCCCCAAAACGCTCCCCGGATGCCCTCAATAGCTGCCCACTGCACCACCTGGTGGTGGATGGGTTAAATGCAGAGACTAATTTTGCCATTGTATGGAAACATACAGTGATGACATGACATTGTGTGACATTATTATTATTAATACTATA
>JBBPBX010046102.1:0-13726 GCA_038048925.1 Garcialebias charrua | reverse complement strand
GCAATCAAAACCCAAACTCACTCCCATCAGAACCAATGGGTAGTTTATTCTGGGATTATTGCCAGATGATAAAAAAAATTAAGGCAAGTAGTTGTAAACCCAACCAAGACTTTACGTGTTGTCAGTTCAGTTAATATTGGTCATTTGAATAGGAATATTTAGTAGCTTTCTATAGCCACATTTATATGGTGTATTTTAAATAAGCTAATTTACCGTAAATACGGGTGTATAATACGCTCCGGTGTATAATACGCTTTGTCCAATATTTGGAAATAAATCAGAAAAATCTGTAGATAATACGCTTCGGTGTATAAAACGCGCTGCCATGACAGTCTTTTTTATGGCCACTAGATGGCGACAGGATACGCCTCCAGGTACAGTCTGCAGGTAAACGGACTACAGTGCGCATTAATAATAATAATAATAATGAATTCAATTTATAATGCACTTTTCATTAATAAAAATCTCAAAGTGCTACAAGTGTAACAAAGCAAAGATCAAAATAAAACAAGTGATAAAATCAAATAAAATCAATAATAATATCGACTAAGATCAAAAGATAAAATCATGTGGATACAGATTAGGCTTGCTTAAAAAATAAATAAAATAAAACAAGTGATAAAATCAAGTAAAATCAATAAATCATTAGCGCCCATAGCGGCCGAAACTGGTACTGCACCATTTTTAGGCCAAAATGAAAAACAGCGAATCAGAGCCAAAAATGGGTCTAAACATATGGGAAAAAAATCTGTAGATAATACGCTTCGGTGTATAATACGCAGGACATTCAAATGAGCAATAAAAGTGTGTATTATACACCAGTGTTTACAGTAAACAAGTTGTTGTGCAATCAAACAAACAAAAAATCACTAAAGACAAAGATATGACCAGAAAAGAACCATGGCTTGAGTTACATCATCCTGTCTACTCAGGCAAGAAGAGGCAACTTTTAAGTAGTTTCAGTTTAAACTACGGTACGTTTGCCACTTTGAACATCTCAGTTTTGACTTGATGCCTGAACAGACCTCAACAGTAAACATTAAGATTCCCCTTGAGTCTTACCTTTAATGTTTTCTAGCACAACAAAGCAAACCATTAGCTAAGATTATATAAAAAGGTTCTGCAAGTTTCTGCTTCTAAGGAGACGTTAGACATCACAATACCCCATTCTGGATTCAGTTCACAACACAAGTGTTGTAATCTTTGGGTTAAAATAGTTTCTAATTTGTATCATTTTACACAATGCATAGTTCCCATGTGACGTCACATCTGTGGAATTTCCGGGTGGACCCTCATGCGTAGAGGCGGAGCAGCAGTGACAGCGCAGTCTACTGGATGTGTATTTTTCACGTTGTTTTTTTTGTTTATTTCTAATTAATTGCAATGGTTACTTCGTGTTGGGTCAGTGGGTGTTCCAGTCGGGTAGACGTTTGGGCAACGCGCAGGTTTCACTTAATCCAAAAAAAAGTAAACGTGAAGGATTTATCTCATCGGAGAAGCTCACAGCAGCCCCATCGCTCTCTGACTGCTCGGATCTGCTCAGAAGACGTTGTGCTTTTGGCCGGTAAACAAAATATTCTACATAAATCATTTTGTGAAACAATGTCAGAACAATGTTAGAGTACAACTGTCTGTGTGTTAGAGCTGTTTTTTTTTTTTCATTATTTAGCAGCACCGTCTTGCTGTGGTTAGCTTAGCATGTCGCTAACGCGACAACGGCCTCCTCATGCCTGGACAACGGTCTCCCGGCGGGGAGACCGCCCCAGTGGGGGAAGGAGGACGGGAGCCAAGTCGTGCGGGCGACGCGTCGGTCCCATGGGACGTGCCCCCGCGGCCGCGACGGATCCACGCCGTCCGACCTACCTGAGCTCGCCGCGAGCCTCCGTGCGACGGACCCTCCGCTCCGGATGCTAACGCGACATGCTAACTTCCAACACGGTAACACTCAAAGTGCTGGTTCTGGTCCGTGTTGAGCCTGGACTGTTTGTGCTGGCTGTGTGTTATTTTAGTTAAACCTTTATTTAGCTGGTTAGATATGATTGAGACAGTTTACACATCTTTTTTGGATTTAAAGCTGTGAAGCACTGCGCTGTGAAGCCGGTGTGCACTCCTCGTAGTAATTAAATAATTAATGATATCAGAGTAACTACTTGGTGACAAGTTGTCCGCTTCATCTGCCATGATTTCTTTCTCCAACTCATTCAACTCCGACCACTGCCATTTTGCTCTTGTGCCTTGGTGAAGCTAGTAATGTATTTAGCTGTGGTAGCTCGAGTCTGTTTGTCTGCCATTTCTGCCTTTACGGGTGGCGAAAAACCCGGTATTGCGCAATACTCGTCACGTGTGTGGGAACTATGTATTGAGGCTGCTTTAAAACTCCCAGCTGTTTAATGAATGACACCATGACTCCTTTGAAAAAAAGGTGATGTACCAACTACCAACATGAGAACATGAAATGATCAAACCCTACAAGAAAACTAAACTGATAAACCAAACATTTATTGACAAAAGGAACAAAAATGATCATAAAACATTTAATCACTACAGGATTTTGATATTGTTGATGCTCATACATTTCCTGAGTGTTTGTAGACCATCCCTGAACGGTTAATTACAAACTGCCCTGGTCCAGTCCGTTACAAACTGTCCTGGTCCATGCTCAAGTCCAAGGACTTGGAAGTTACCAAGGACTTGAAGTTACCAAGGACTTGAAGTTACCAAGGACTTGAAGTTACCAAGGACTTGAAATTACCAAGGACTTGAAATTACCAAGGACTTGAAATTACCAAGGTCTTGGAAGTTACGAAAGACTTGAAGTTACGTAGGACTTTGAAGTTACCAGGAACTTGAAGTTACCAGGAACTTGAAGTTACCAAGGACTTGGAAGTTACCAAGGACTTGGAGTTACAAAGGACTTGAAGTTACAAAGGACTTGAAGTTACAAAGGACTTGAAGTTACAAAGGACTTGAAGTTACAAAGGACTTGAAGTTACAAAGGACTTGAAGTTACCAAGGACTTGAAATTACCAAGGACTTGAAATTACCAAGGACTTGAAATTACCAAGGACTTGAAATTACCAAGGACTTGGAAGTTACGAAAGACTTGAAGTTACGTAGGACTTGGAAGTTACCAGGGACTTGAAGTTACCAAGGACTTGAAGTCACCAAGGACTTGAAGTTACTAAGGACTTGGAGTTACCAGGGACTTGGAAGTTACCAGGGACTTGAAGTTACCATGGACTTGAGGTTACCAAGGACTTGAAATTACCAAGGACTTGAAATTACCAAGGACTTGAAATTACCAAGGTGAAATTAACAAGGACTTGAAGTTACCGGGGACCTGCGAGTACTAATCGACCAGATTTCTCATCAACACTAACAATTGAAAACTCAGAAGCCGATGTTGCCATGGGGCAGGAAATGTGTTTTGGTGAGTCAGACAACTTCCTCCACACCCGTGGCACAAACAGATGTCACAGAGCAACGTTGAAAATGTTGTTAGTCATATGCAAACAGCACAATTCTCCTCCAAATAAGAGCAATCAAATCCCGTAGCTGTGCTCACCTGCGTTCCACGTTTTTTTAACAAGCACAAGTGGAAAATTAGGTGGATGGAAAAAAAGATAACTGTGCAAACAACCAGGTTCTACAGCAGAATACACGTGCCTCTCAGCTGAAAGCATGTTCAGATCTGCACACTTTGCACTTCCAGTGGAAGATAGAGGAAAAAGATTTACAGCTCGCCTATTGCACATAATATGAAAACCACAATGTCATGGAAAACACACATCCATCCACACAACAAGCAGCAACACTTTGCACAACAGACCATTGATGTGTTTTATGTTCCCTCACATGTTTTAAACTCTGGACCTGAAAGATGATTTGCTTGATTTATGAAAGCTAATAGAGCTACATTTCCTGAAAGACAAACTGATCAGCATTCATGCTAGACCATTGAAACATGAAAAGAGGAATGCATGTACAAGCCTGAAAAACCAAGCTGTCACTCAAAAGAGGCGTTTTCAACACAGGAGCCCTCAACTCCTGAAAGTGAAGCCAGTTTGATTAGTTAAATCAACTGTGAGCAACACATTAATATTCTTCAAGCACATTTTTTCTATTGAGAAATAATGGAGTCTATTTAGAAAAGCAAGTGAGTTGGAAACAAAAATTAATGGGTAAAAAGTGACCACAAGGAATGCCAATGAGCCTCCCTTGGTGTCTAAAGAGAGAAGCTACAACGACACAGAAAGCAAACAATACAAAACATTTAAATCAGAGAAGTGAGATGTGCACAAGAAACAAACACGTATCTACGAAAAGTGTGTTAAAGAATTAAATTAGATTCAAAAAGTTGCTCACAGTCCTGGAGTTTCACAACAGTTTAAACATTTGATTTGAGTTTAACGAGAATAAATACAATTTAAACTGTACTTTTCTTTAAAAGCAAAACAATGGATGTGTACTACTTGTGTACAGTTACTGCTTTATAGCATTAGGTCCTGTGCCGAATTTAAAGGGGTAGTTCAGATATTTTGAAGTGTTGCTCTGTGAAAAGGCTATAAATCTAGTTTTCCTGTCGTTAAATGACCTCCGTTTGAAGAAAGAACTTCATCTGCAATGATGCAGCTAGCTGTTTTATTGCCAATAGCCATAGTTCTACATACAAACTGTTTAACACAAAACTCATGATGTAAAGATTTATATTTTTAAAAAGAACATTTGCAGGAACCACTTTAATTTAGTTTAGTTTGCATAATTAAATTATAGATCAACGATATTAAGAAACAATAATAATAATAACAGTGCAGGAAGAGGCAAAAGCAATGACCTTATTATAAGCCTCCACCCAATACATATAAATAATACAAATAATACAATCCAAGAATACAATCAATTGATCATAAATTTAGGAATACAGTCGTACAGAAAAAAAAAAGAAAAATCTACAGAGGAAACTGACCCCCATTTCAGAAAAGCTGAACTATTCCTTTAATGTATTGTTACTTCACATCATCTTTCATTTGAACATGCACAAATGCACAGCAGCTGCACAGTTCAAACTCTTCAACCCTCATATGATTCAAGGCACCCAGGAGTGACCCAACCCTAAAACTAACCCTCATCCGTGCTGTTCGGCTGTTAGCAACCGAAAGGTGCGGTGCTGCTCTTCACGTCTTTAGCTTGTGACCAGGGCTTGTCGTGCTGGGGGCAGAAAAACACAAAAACTTTGAGCTCGCAGAAAGGAAGTGCTCTTCAAATGTGTTTCCATTAGTCACATAGCAACAGCAGCAATCAGTTTTTCCACCAAAGCATTTGTTAAAAGGCTTTTTTTTGTAAGAAAAAAAAAGGGTACCAAACAACCTTCCACTTTCCTAAAATAGGTGTGTTGTATTTTCACTTGACATTTCCATACCATTCAGAAATGGCTTAAGCTTAAACATATTTATGCTTCTGAAATTCAGAGGGTGATGAACTCATGCACGCTCACGTGAGGAGACAAAATGAAGGCACATGCCAGGACGTCTTCTTTTGACCAGTAGCCGGTGTGTACAGTGTCTACTCTGTCAATCTATCAAGCCGTCTCATGTCCCACTCTGTGTTAACATGCAAGTCCCTACCCACTGGGCATTAACATGCAGGGCCAGCAGCTAGGTGGGCCGGAGCCGAGCCCAAGGCAGGTGGCAGATAGTCAATGTGCACGCTCCTAAATCATTCATGTGGACGGGTGGGGGGGATTGTGTGCTGCTGGGTGTCTGTGTGTCCAGTGCAAAAAGAAAGAGACACCTTTTGTTACAATAAAAGAACTTAACAGAAACCATCAGATAATGTTTCATAGCTTATTTTTTTTTTTTTTTTAGATTTCAAAAGGATGCATACTTATTTACTGTTTTTGTTATCACCATCAAAATCTTGAAAATGAAGAAGAAGAAGGAAGAGGTTGGCCTGAGTGTGGAGTGAGCATGGAGTGGGAGTTGATGGAACTGGATGGAGGAAAGGAAAGGGAGAAAGGCGAAACTGACATTGTGGAGAAGGGGCAGGCCATGTGGGATTTGTTAAGGAATTAGTATGCATGGCTGGCACCACACAATGACCTCAGGCAAGGAAGTGACATGCCATAGACGCTTGGCTGAAACTAACACTAACACCACAAATTATTACCTTTTCATTATGGAAATGAGCCCTTCCTTTTCATTCATCCTACTCTGCCTCCTACCTTGCCTTTCTCACCTGCTCCTTTTCTATTCCTCACAGCTCCCCACGTGCTCTGGTACGTTGGGGAAGAACAGTGTTGACTCTGAAAAGCAATTACCTGTCATTTATCTGTCTCTCTCTCTCCTTCTCATAATGAATTTCAAGTGAAAGGTGAAATAATTATCTTTTCACTCAGCAAATCAAAGCGGTGGGCGGGGACAGCACCTGTCACAATATGTGGCATGCCATACGGGATTAAAGGATTCTATGCAACATGTACAGTATTTACACACACAAGCAGTACGATTCACTCTGTGTGTTGTATTTACATGAACGCCTTAACTTCAAACTGGATTATAACAGTTTTATGAGTTTCGGTCCATTTGAGGTGATAAGAGACACAAGACTTGTTCTTATCAAGAGCACAACATATCAACTTCTGTTTCCATATCGGGTCAGTTAAAGTGTGGGAAAGGCTCACATTCCAGTTACAACAATTCTACCTTCAAGTGCAAACAAAGAGCAAATGAAGGGTAGTGTTTTAGGTTTCCATGGGAGAAAGCAGAGAAGGCTCCAATCAGGCACCCATAGAGAAAACATTTATCCAGAGGCATTGGTAAATAGGCCTGTCGCCAGTGGTGGGCAACGCTAATCAAAAAATTAGTTCCACAATTTCTAAAACGCTTATTAATTTTTTTAGGTCCACAATTTCAAAAGCACAAATGTCTTATGAAAATTAGGGGAAGCTAATCTAATCCGCTATTTATATTCGACAATTGGTAGCCGGCAGCGTTATGCAATATTTGCACTACACTGCCAACTGAAAAGTAACTAAAATGATCCTAAAAGGATGAAATTACAAAAATCAAAGGATTTATTTAATACTTTACGTACATATATTCTATTCGGCCACGAAATTAACAAAAAAGAGAATGATCTTTTAATCCCTAAGACCACTTTTAAATCTCAAATACACGGGTGTGTCGCCACCGCATTTATACATAAAAGTAACCCAAATACATAAAACTAACGACTCACCGTCGAGTGGTCGACACAAAACACACAATAAAATCCTCCGGCCGCGTTAATTTGGCTTGAAACAGCGGGGTTCTCTGCGGATTTATCCAAGAAACCCAGCACAACCAGCTAGCCACAGAATTAGCCCCCGAGTTCACCTCTGACCCGGAAGATGTCAAGATGGAATAGTCCATTTTTAGTAGGGGGATACAGAAATCGACCGGTTTTTGTATTGCGTTTTTAATTATCGTTTTCATCGTAACTATAATTATTTTTATGTTAAATGTACATTAACAAGCATGAGCAATGTTAGTGATGTAGGTGACTGGCCGGGGCGGGGCGGGGCCGGGGCCCCTGCTGATTTGGGGCCCCAAGCAACGGCATCATTTGCCTACATGGTAGATCCGTGTCTGTTCTCCCCTCTGCTCCCCCTCCAACCCTCCCTCTTCTCTGCTCTTTACGGTGAGGGATGGGAAAAAGGCAAAACAAGCATAAGAGCATAAGCCAGCATAAGAGCCTCTAAATAAGTTTATTCGTTTTTACCGATAGATAATTAGTTATTAGCAGTACTGCATTTTAAATAAAAATAGCACAAATCCGCTTATGAATTATAAAAGTTAGTCACTCCGCTGT
The DNA here is from genome assembly GCA_038048925.1 of Garcialebias charrua. Classification (NCBI taxonomy): domain Eukaryota; kingdom Metazoa; phylum Chordata; class Actinopteri; order Cyprinodontiformes; family Rivulidae; genus Garcialebias; species Garcialebias charrua. The sequence continues at coordinate 5,878 of JBBPBX010046102.1, read as the reverse complement.
TACGCTGACAAAAACATTAGGTTCGCTGTAAGCGGATTAGCGCATTAGCGGTCCCTAGTGTTCATATGCCCACCTTTGCCTGTCGCAATAAACAATAAATCAATTAATCGCATGATAAATAAAAATTATCTAGCTCATTTTCATTTATCGGATTTATTGTTTCTTCGTATCTCTTACTTTCTACTGAAGACACTGGATGACAAAAGGCTCAACTCCGGCGGTCTTCACTGCCCCCCCCCCCTTTTTTTTCTCGTTTCTCTTTAAAATTAATTTTAATCGTCCAAAATAGCGTTTTTGAATCATTAAAAGCAGCTAAGCTGAGAAGCTAAGCTAACAGGCCGACCTCGGAAAAAACCTCTGTCTTATCGAAGCTCCAAAATTCATGGTTGAAACCAGAGTCTTTGTTTAAAAAGTTTTTCTCTGCAAAAAGAAGCTGAGAACTTGTTTACTGTTTTTTTTTATTAAAAGCTTTGTATGAGAAATGCTATGGTAAAAGCTCAAACCACCACCATGCATTTGCCATGTTGAGAACCGAAGAGAGACAGCTTGTTACATCAAGGGGTCTCCCTCTCATTTATATGCTGCTCGGTCCCTCACTATCCATCCTTCAGTTCAAACAGTCTTATACTGCTGTCCAGTGGTCAAAAAAGGTACTTTATGCCAAACAAATTAACAAACATTTATTCTTAAATTTGACAATAATCATTATTTATTGTCAAATTTCAAACAATATTATTGTTTATTGCAATAATTTCTGAGACAATGTATCGCCCAGCAAAATTTGTTATTGTGACAGGCGTATTAGTAAATGCAAATACCAAACACTTGGATCATTATACTTCAAATGCATATACAGTATTTTATAAATTATATTACTGTATGTTGTCTTTAATTGTCCAACTTTTATATTGAACACTGGCAGAACATCCCTCATCACTTGAGGAACGTGTCAACAATATCAGACGTTACCACCGTTAAATAAATATCATCACCATCAGCTGTAATGAAACTCCATAACACTCAACAATAACCCATCTATCTGTTCAATAATGGTCCAAATCAATAAACAGGTCATGAACAATCCCATGAGTCCTTGCCTTACATTTGAAGCAATGGCTCCTGGGAGTTTTAAACTTCCATTTTATTTTCTATTTTTTACTTCATGTAGGCTTAGAGGCTAGCTGCACTGCAATGAAGTGCTGGATTGTATGCTAACAGGAATAAAAACCAAATATTTTTGCTTAAAAACCAAATATTTTTGCTTTTCTTGATGCTGCTTGTGTAAAAAAAATTGAGTTGCAACAGGATGTTGTTTCGTCACTTTGGCACAAAGTGACAGTATGAGGCTGCTGTACTTTACTGATGCTGAGAGGATTGACTCGTTATGAACTACTGATAGCACAATTAACAAACCATGTTTGAACTTTATCAGGCAGGTTAATACAGAGTAATTGGTTTAGACCATCACCAGTCAAATGACTGGTTGTAATTATTGAAGCTACTGCACAACTCTACATTTAAAAAAACAGTCTCTGTGTAGTTGGATCCAGAGCCATATATATAGAGAGTTCCGACACTCTTTGATGTCGCCGACAGGCGGTCAATCGTTCCAAACAACGGCTATGGAAACCTTGTGGAGCTGCGCCCTCTGGCGGCGACGGAGCGCTACTGCAGGCAGCTTCAGACTTTAACCAGAGCCATGGAACAAATCGCCCCCTCCATGACCCACGTGACTTCCGCATTCCATTCTTACAATGGAACTCTATGGGAGTGTCGCAACTCTCACTTTATATGGCTCTGGTTGGATCAAGATGTTGCTGCTCCTTCCTGCAAACTATATGATGATTATTTTAGTCTAGATGTCTTTCCTGACCCAATCTGGATTTGAACCTGCAGTCTCATCTGCAGCCTCCAGGTTATGAGACTGCAGCACTGACCGCCGAGCGACCACATCTCCCAAAACGCTGCATCAAAATAAGAGCACTACATTTTCACCAGCATTATTTTGATAGCTTAATAATAATAATAATAATAATAATGAATTCAATTTATAACGCACTTTTCATTAGTGAAAATCTCAAAGTGCTACACACATTGAATGCTACACACATTCATACATCAGTAGCGGCAGACTACCATGCAAGGTGCTTTCCAGTCCTACCGGGAGCAACTCGGGGTTAAGTGTCTTGCCCAAGGACACAACGACACATGGTGTGGGGAACCGGGATTCGAACCACCAACCTTCCGATTGGGGGACGACTAGTATCCTTTGATTAGCTATGATTTTAACATAACTACCGGTACGATTATTTATTACAGAAAGTGGTCCAAAATCTAATGTGACCTCACATGGCAACTACATACCGTACATATGTTTTAGAGTGTTTGAACTGGTATTTACCTCAGACAAACAACAGCTTGAGCTCTTGAGATTTAAAAAAAAAAAAGTGACACTTTGTAAGATTGTGTTCAACTAGAAGCTGCAGAAGCCATGTTTATTATAAGCAGCTCTTACGGATGTAATCTGTTTGGCTTTCCTGAGCACAGCCAGTCATTTATCAAAGTGCCATATTTCTCTCTGCTCTGTTATGAATTTCGCACAAAATCCTTTCTTCAGTCCAGCTGGATTGTATGTCCTGCTCTCCATCATGCTTGCTGTTTGTTTGTTTGTTAGTAGTGTTAGTTCTGCTTCCAGCAGCTTGATCTAAATTAAAAACTCCAAAAAATAACACCCAACATTTTCAAAAGTTGGCTGGACACTGGAACATATCCGAAGCTTTACAAAATATGCATTTGAAGCTTTCATAAACAGACATTAATGACTGCCAGTCCACCCATCAATACACATTTGAGATTTTCATTAATGAAAAGTGCGTTATAAATTGAATTTATTATTATTATTATTATTATTATTATTATTATTATTATTATTATTATTATTATTATCATCATTTAATGTAGACTATTTGTCTTCAAGCTCTCACGTTCAGCAATGTGAACATTTGAACAAAAAAGCTGTCATTTGAATGTGGCTTCACAGAAATGTAAGTTAAACTGATATGCAGTCGTTGAGAGGAATTGGACATAACACATTAATAGGGTGTCCAGATGTTTCTCATATTAACTTTTTCACGATACTCTAATTTTGTGACCAGCACTTGTAAAAACAGTATGTTTGTTTCAGTCGTACAACTCTGTTTTGCCACAAATTGCCCAAAAGCTGCATAAAATAATAATAATAATACAGTAATAACATTTTGCACAAATCCCTCAAATATCTGAATAAATGTTTATTGGTGCCATCACAGTGACTACTCAACATCCCAACATGCATCAGCTGTAAACAATAACCACATTTTGATGTCTAAACTTTATGCGAAGAGAACCAAGATGAAAGCTGCTGCCAGTGGCTGGTCACCATGGTAACCATACATCTCCCAGACAACACCCTTAATAAGACAGGCAGAGTAGTAACTAAGCTGACAAACAACGTTGAACTATAATTTGCAGTGTTTCCCCTACCATTATTCAAGGAGGGCACTCGGCCACCAACAGAACCAAATGCCCTATCAGAGGAAACACTGCATGCGGTGTGGTGAGTTGTTGTGGGGAACCAGGAAAACCAGGAGTGGACTTCTAGTGGTTTGAGTATTCTCCTATTAATCAAGTGGAATGGATTTGTTCATGAAGAAACAGAAACAGTGCTGAGTGAAATAATATATCATAGTAAATGTGGAAGGAGGGTCCAAATGAATATTTTTTAAATGTGATGGGGACACGTCCCCTTCACATATAATCCATGCAACGCCTATGTTAAACACTGAGCTGTAATAAAACATTGGATCACAAGTGGCAGAAATCTTATTGTCACATCTATTTTTATGTCCACAGTGCATTCTGTGGTGAGAGAGAAGACAAACATATGTACATTTGAACACAAACTAAACTAAGAGTAAGGTTTGAGAGGATAAGACAACACACTCAAAGACAGGGTGGGTACTCACATATTGGGTCAGACCTCATCGTACTGCTGAAGAAAGAGGTGGAGCCTTTGATGGAGGCAGAGAAAGCAGCCAGTCTTAAGCTCCTGGAGGTGGCATCCAGCTTCTCATCCTGAAACATCAGAGGTCAGCAGATAAAAACATCAGAACAAAAGGTTTAGTGTTTATTTCATATATGGAAGTACTGGGGCTGGCAAACCAGATTATATAAAGCAGCTTCAGGCTGACTCCCTCATCAGCCGCACTGGGAAAGGCTGTCCTGATCTTTTCTGTGATGTAAAGAAAAGGCAAAGGGGCAGTCCTGGGTCTTTTTAGGGCTCACTTTAAAACAAAGAGATTGGAGCTGAACTTGCAAACAGGCCCCAAGCAAAACAAAACTTACAAACTGTCGCTGTCAGGGAAAAACATGCAACGCTGATTTGTCATTATTTACAAGTCACCCTTCACATCAGTCTGTGGTTTTATCAATGACTATCCAGTGAAGAATAAAACAGTTTGTGACTTAACCTATCTTAGTTTTTTTTAAACCCACTTTTTGTCTCGTACTTTATTAAAATACAAGTGTTACCAAATGTTTTGCTTTCTTTGTTTAAGTGATTTTTGTTACAAACGTGGTAGCCTGGCCCTCGCCTTCCTGCACAGCTCCGCTCAATTCTCATTTCCCTTCACTGCACAGTCTGGGACTGCACCCACCCACAAGGATTTCTCCGGTAGATTTTTGTTCGGACCAATCAGAGAGCAGAAGGCGGAGTTTTGAACGACGTCGACTGACGTCGTCATTCAAAATGGCTGCCGCCACGAAGGAATTTTCAATAAAACAAGGTAAAAAACTATTATTTCTCTGCTGAGAAAAAATATATTTCATAGCTGACGTTATATCAGAAGTGTTCCTGAGCAATCAGAGAGCAGAAGGCGGAGTTTTGAACGATGTCGACTGACGTCGTCATTCAAAATGGCTGCCGCCACGAACGAATTTTCATCAAAACAAGGTAAAAAACTATTATTTCTCTGCTGAGAAAAAATATATTTCACCGCTGACGTTATATCAGAAGTGTTCCTGAGCTTAACAGTTCCTAAATCAATTCACGAAATGGTCAAATCTGCTGGATATTAAATAGTTTCGGTTTGATATTTTCCAAACAGCCTCGGGTGCGCTACGAAAATAAATGATAAAAAATCGAATTTTATCTCAAATGTTTCATCTAGGCCAACAGTCAGTAAATTAAAGACATATAATTACACACTGGTGGCAGAAAAAATATCCACCGAGTGGTTTCTGAGCAATTTATCTGATAGCCTGGACCTCGCCAGGCTAAACTAACAAAACTCTGCCTCCTGTTCTCTGATTGGTCCATTCAAAAATCTCCAGGAGAAATCGTTGTCTATGGCAGAGATGCCAGACCCTAGTCCAAAGCGAAGTGAAGGACAAGGGTCTGGTTTAAACCAGGCTACAAACGTGGTCAAACAGAGAAAGTATAATTTAATGTGTACGTTTTCTTCATCATCAGTCCTTTAGTCTATTGCCTTGGGGGCAGTAAAAACATCATTCACCAGCAACCTCCACCTGGGCTGACCCTCGGCAGGACGGGTGAGGACATGCAAAGGGAGCTCTGTCCAAGTATGGATATGACGAGGGTGCAGCCCCGTATTACATATCATTATCTTCAACAGAGTTCCCGTGGCCCTCACTATGTGGGCAAACCACTTCAATTTCTTCTTCTTGATCTGTTAGGGAGGAGTCATGATCTCCAAAGAGGACGTGGACTCTATGGTGGACCTCAGCCTTTGTAGTGTTGGAGAGTGAACGGACCTGAAGAAGTTGCCAACAGGTCATTTCAACTGTGCGTGTTCTTTCCACAATCTCAGTCCAGGTTTCT
>JBBPBX010046101.1:0-26728 GCA_038048925.1 Garcialebias charrua | reverse complement strand
GACACAGAGCTGCCCTGAAGCTGCTCTGTTCACATCTCGGCTGGCTTCTTGGGGTCGTCGTCCTGTTAGAAAATGACACAGAGCGGCCCTGAAGCTGCTCTGTTCACATCTCGGCTGGCTTTGGGGTCGTCGTCCTGTTAGAAGATGACACAGAGCGGCCCTGAAGCTGCTCTGTTCACATCTCGGCTGGCTCTGGGGTCGTCGTCCTGTTAGAAGATGACACAGAGCGGCCCTGAAGCTGCTCTGTTCACATCTCGGCTGGCTCTGGGGTCGTCGTCCTGTTAGAAGATTACACAGAGCTGCCCTGAAGCTGCTCTGTTCACATCTCGGCTGGCTCTGGGGTCGTCGTCCTGTTAGAAAATGACACAGAGCTGTCCTGAAGTTGCTCTGTTCACATCTCCGCTGGCTTTGGGGTCATCGTGCTGTTAGAAGATGACACAGAGCACATCTCGGCTGGCTCTGGGGTCATCGTCCTGTTAGAAGATGACACAGAGCGGCCCTGAAGCTGCTCTGTTCACATCTCGGCTGGCTTTGGGGTCGTTGTCCTGTTAGAAGATGAACCAGAGCTGCCCGTAAACTGCTCTGTTCACATATCGGCTGGCTCTGGGGTCGTCGTCCTGTTAGAAGGTGACACAGAGCTGCCCTGAAGCTGCTCCGTTCACATCTCGGCTGTTAGAAGATGACACAGAGCGGCCCTGAAGCTGCTCTGTTCACATCTTGGTTGGCTTTGGGGTTGTCGTGCTGTTGGAAGATGACACAGAGCGGCCCTGAAGCTGCTCTGTTCACATCTCGGCTGGCTCTAGGGTCGTTGTTCTGGTAGAAGATGACACAGAGCTGCCCTGAAGCTACTCTGTTCACATCTCGGCTGGCTCTGGGGTTGTCGTGCTGTTGGAAGATGACACAGAGCGGCCCTGAAGCTGCTCTGTTCACATCTCGGCTGGCTCTGGGGTCGTTGTTCTGGTAGAAGATGACACAGAGCTGCCCTGAAGCTACTCTGTTCACATCTCGGCTGGCTCTGGGGTTGTCGTGCTGTTGGAAGATGACACAGAGCTGCCCTGAAGCTGCTCCGTTCACATCTCGGCTGGCTCTGGGGTCGTCGTGCTGTTAGAAAATGACACAGAGCTGTCCTGAAGCTGCTCCGTTCACATCTCGGCTGGCTCTGGGGTTGTCGTGCTGTTGGAAGATGACACAGAGCTGCCCTGAAGCTGCTCCGTTCACATCTCGGCTGGCTCTGGGGTCGTCGTGCTGTTAGAAAATGACACAGAGCGGCCCTGAAGCTGCTTTGTTCACATCTCGGCTGGCTCTGGGGTCGTCGTGCTGTTGGAAGATGACACAGAGCGGCCCTGAAGCTGCTCCGTTCACATCTCGGCTGGCTTTGGGGTCATCGTCCTGTTAGAAAATGACACAGAGCTGACCTGAAGCTGCTCTGTTCACATCTCGGCTGGCTTTGGGGTCATCGTCCTGTTAGAAGATGACACAGAGCTGTCCTAAATCTGCTCTGTTCACATCTCGGCTGGCTCTGGGGTCGTCGTCCTGTTAGAAGATGACACAGAGCTGCCCTGAAGCTGCTCTGTTCACATCTCGGCTGGCTCTGGGGTCCTCGTCCTGTTAGAAGATTACACAAAGCTGCCCTGAAGCTGCTCTGTTCACATCTCGGCTGGCTTTGGGGTCATCGTCCTGTTAGAAAATGACACAGAGCTGCCCTGAAGATGCTCTGTTCACATCTCTGCTGGCTTTGGGGTCATCGTGCTGTTAGAAGATGACACAGAGCGGCCCTGAAGCTGCTCTGTTCACATCTCAGCTGGCTCTGGGGCCGTTGTTCTGGTAGAAGATGACACAGAGCTGCCCTGAAGCTACTCTGTTCACATCTCTGCTGGCTCTGGGGTCGTCGTGCTGTTGGAAGATGACACAGAGCTGCCCTGAAGCTGCTCCGTTCACATCTCGGCTGGCTCTGGGGTCGTCGTGCTGTTAGAAAATGACACAGAGCTGTCCTGAAGCTGCTCCGTTCACATCTCGGCTGGCTCTGGGGTCGTCGTCCTGTTAGAAGATGACACAGAGCTGCCCTGAAGCTGCTCTGTTCACATCTCGGCTGGCTCTGGGGTCGTCGTGCTGTTGGAATATGACACAGAGCTGTCCTGAAGCTGCTCTGTTCACATCTCGGCTGGCTCTGGGGTCGTCGTCCTGTTAGAAGATGACACAGAGCTGCCCTGAAGCTGCTCTGTTCACATCTCGGCTGGCTTTGGGGTCGTCGTGCTGTTAGAAGATGACACAGAGCTGTCCTGAATCTGCTCTGTTCACATCTCGGCTGGCTCTGGGGTCGTCGTCCTGTTAGAAGATGACACAGAGCGGCCCTGAAGCTGCTCTGTTCACATCTCGGCTGGCTCTGGGGTCGTCGTCCTGTTAGAAGATGACACAGAGCTGCCCTGAAGCTGCTCTGTTCACATCTCGGCTGGCTCTGGGGTCGTCGTCCTGTTAGAAGATGACACAGAGCTGCCCTGAAGCTGCTCTGTTCACATCTCGGCTGGCTCTGGGGTCGTCGTCCTGTTAGAAAATGACACAGAGCTGCCCTGAAGTTGCTCTGTTCACATCTCCGCTGGCTTTGGGGTCATCGTGCTGTTAGAAGATGACACAGAGCGGCCCTGAAGCTGCTCTGTTCACATCTCGGCTGGCTCTGGGGTCATCGTCCTGTTAGAAGATGACACAGAGCGGCCCTGAAGCTGCTCTGTTCACATCTCGGCTGGCTTTGGGGTCGTTGTCCTGTTAGAAGATGAACAGAGCTGCCCGTAAACTGCTCTGTTCACATCTCGGCTGGCTCTGGGGTCGTCGTCCTGTTAGAAGGTGACACAGAGCTGCCCTGAAGCTGCTCCGTTCACATCTCGGCTGTTAGAAGATGACACAGAGCGGCCCTGAAGCTGCTCTGTTCACATCTTGGTTGGCTTTGGGGTTGTCGTGCTGTTGGAAGATGACACAGAGCGGCCCTGAAGCTGCTCTGTTCACATCTCGGCTGGCTCTAGGGTCGTTGTTCTGGTAGAAGATGACACAGAGCTGCCCTGAAGCTACTCTGTTCACATCTCGGCTGGCTCTGGGGTTGTCGTGCTGTTGGAAGATGACACAGAGCGGCCCTGAAGCTGCTCTGTTCACATCTCGGCTGGCTCTGGGGTCGTTGTTCTGGTAGAAGATGACACAGAGCTGCCCTGAAGCTACTCTGTTCACATCTCGGCTGGCTCTGGGGTTGTCGTGCTGTTGGAAGATGACACAGAGCTGCCCTGAAGCTGCTCCGTTCACATCTCGGCTGGCTCTGGGGTCGTCGTGCTGTTAGAAAATGACACAGAGCTGTCCTGAAGCTGCTCCGTTCACATCTCGGCTGGCTCTGGGGTTGTCGTGCTGTTGGAAGATGACACAGAGCTGCCCTGAAGCTGCTCCGTTCACATCTCGGCTGGCTCTGGGGTCGTCGTGCTGTTAGAAGATGACACAGAGCTGCCCTGAAGCTGCTCTGTTCACATCTCGGCTGGCTCTGGGGTCGTCGTGCTGTTAGAAGATGACACAGAGCGGCCCTGAAGCTGCTCCGTTCACATCTCGGCTGGCTTTGGGGTCATCGTCCTGTTAGAAAATGACACAGAGCTGACCTGAAGCTGCTCTGTTCACATCTCGGCTGGCTTTGGGGTCATCGTCCTGTTAGAAGATGACACAGAGCTGTCCTAAATCTGCTCTGTTCACATCTCGGCTGGCTCTGGGGTCGTCGTCCTGTTAGAAGATGACACAGAGCTGCCCTGAAGCTGCTCTGTTCACATCTCGGCTGGCTCTGGGGTCTCGTCCTGTTAGAAGATTACACAAAGCTGCCCTGAAGCTGCTCTGTTCACATCTCGGCTGGCTTTGGGGTCATCGTCCTGTTAGAAAATGACACAGAGCTGCCCTGAAGATGCTCTGTTCACATCTCTGCTGGCTTTGGGGTCATCGTGCTGTTAGAAGATGACACAGAGCGGCCCTGAAGCTGCTCTGTTCACATCTCAGCTGGCTCTGGGGCCGTTGTTCTGGTAGAAGATGACACAGAGCTGCCCTGAAGCTACTCTGTTCACATCTCTGCTGGCTCTGGGGTCGTCGTGCTGTTGGAAGATGACACAGAGCTGCCCTGAAGCTGCTCCGTTCACATCTCGGCTGGCTCTGGGGTCGTCGTGCTGTTAGAAGATGACACAGAGCTGTCCTGAAGCTGCTCCGTTCACATCTCGGCTGGCTCTGGGGTCGTCGTCCTGTTAGAAGATGACACAGAGCTGCCCTGAAGCTGCTCTGTTCACATCTCGGCTGGCTCTGGGGTCGTCGTCCTGTTAGAAGATGACACAGAGCTGTCCTGAAGCTGCTCTGTTCACATCTCGGCTGGCTCTGGGGTCGTCGTCCTGTTAGAAGATGACACAGAGCTGCCCTGAAGCTGCTCTGTTCACATCTCGGCTGGCTCTGGGGTCGTCGTCCTGTTAGAAGATGACACAGAGCTGCCCTGAAGCTGCTCTGTTCACATCTCGGCTGGCTCTGGGGTCGTCGTGCTGTTAGAAGATGACACAGAGCTGTCCTGAAGCTGCTCTGTTCACATCTCGGCTGGCTCTGGGGTCGTCGTCCTGTTAGAAGATGACACAGAGCTGCCCTGAAGCTGCTCTGTTCACATCTCGGCTGGCTCTGGGGTCGTCGTCCTGTTAGAAGATGACACAGAGCTGCCCTGAAGCTGCTCTGTTCACATCTCGGCTGGCTCTGGGGTCGTCGTCCTGTTAGAAAATGACACAGAGCTGCCCTGAAGTTGCTCTGTTCACATCTCCGCTGGCTTTGGGGTCATCGTGCTGTTAGAAGATGACACAGAGCGGCCCTGAAGCTGCTCTGTTCACATCTCGGCTGGCTCTGGGGTCATCGTCCTGTTAGAAGATGACACAGAGCGGCCCTGAAGCTGCTCTGTTCACATCTCGGCTGGCTTTGGGGTCGTTGTCCTGTTAGAAGATGAACCAGAGCTGCCCGTAAACTGCTCTGTTCACATCTCGGCTGGCTCTGGGGTCGTCGTCCTGTTAGAAGGTGACACAGAGCTGCCCTGAAGCTGCTCCGTTCACATCTCGGCTGTTAGAAGATGACACAGAGCGGCCCTGAAGCTGCTCTGTTCACATCTTGGTTGGCTTTGGGGTCGTCGTCCTGTTAGAAGATGACACAGAGCGGCCCTGAAGCTGCTCTGTTCACATCTCGGCTGGCTTTGGGGTCGTTGTCCTGTTAGAAGATGACACAGAGCTGTCCTGAAGCTGCTCTGTTCACATCTCGGCTGGCTCTGGGGTCGTCGTCCTGTTAGAAGATGACACAGAGCTGTCCTGAAGCTGCTCTGTTCACATCTCGGCTGGCTCTGGGGTCGTCGTCCTGTTAGAAGATGACACAGAGCTGTCCTGAAGCTGCTCTGTTCACATCTCGGCTGGCTCTGGGGTCGTCGTCCTGTTAGAAGATGACACAGAGCTGCCCTGAAGCTGCTCTGTTCACATCTCGGCTGGCTCTGGGGTCGTCGTCCTGTTAGAAGATGACACAGAGCTGCCCTGAAGCTGCTCTGTTCACATCTCGGCTGGCTCTGGGGTCGTCGTCCTGTTAGAAAATGACACAGAGCTGCCCTGAAGTTGCTCTGTTCACATCTCCGCTGGCTTTGGGGTCATCGTGCTGTTAGAAGATGACACAGAGCGGCCCTGAAGCTGCTCTGTTCACATCTCGGCTGGCTCTGGGGTCATCGTCCTGTTAGAAGATGACACAGAGCGGCCCTGAAGCTGCTCTGTTCACATCTCGGCTGGCTTTGGGGTCGTTGTCCTGTTAGAAGATGAACCAGAGCTGCCCGTAAACTGCTCTGTTCACATCTCGGCTGGCTCTGGGGTCGTCGTCCTGTTAGAAGGTGACACAGAGCTGCCCTGAAGCTGCTCCGTTCACATCTCGGCTGTTAGAAGATGACACAGAGCGGCCCTGAAGCTGCTCTGTTCACATCTTGGTTGGCTTTGGGGTCGTCGTCCTGTTAGAAGATGACACAGAGCGGCCCTGAAGCTGCTCTGTTCACATCTCGGCTGGCTTTGGGGTCGTTGTCCTGTTAGAAGATGTACCAGAGCTGCCCTGAAACTGCTCTGTTCACATCTCAGCTGGCTTTGGGGTCGTCGTCCTGTTAGAAGATGACACAGAGCTGCCCTGAACTGAAGCTGCTCTGTTCACATCTCGGCTGGCTTTGGGGTCGGCGTCCTGTTAGAAGTTGACACAGAGCGGCCCTGAAGCTGTCAGTTCACATCTTGGCTGGCTTTGGGATTGTTGTCCTGTTAGAAGGTGACACAGAGCTGCCCTGAAGCTGCTCTGTTCACATCTCGGCTGGCTTTGGGGTCGTCGTCCTGTTAGAAGTTGACACAGAGCGGCCCTGAAGCTGTCAGTTCACATCTTGGCTGGCTTTGGGATTGTTGTCCTGTTAGAAGGTGACACAGAGCTGCCCTGAAGCTGCTCTGTTCACATCTTGGCTGGCTTTGGGATCGTCGTCCTGTTAGAAGGTGACACAGAGCTGCCCTGAAGCTGCTCCGTTCACATCTCGGCTGGCTTTAGGGTCATCGTGCTGTTAGAAGATGACACAGAGCGGCCCTGAAGCTGCTCTGTTCACATCTCGGCTGGCTTTGGGGTCGTTGTCCTGTTAGAAGATGAACAGAGCTGCCCTGAAGCTGCTCTGTTCACATCTCGGCTGGCTTTGGGGTCGTTGTCCTGTTAGAAGATGAACAGAGCTGCCCTGAAGCTGCTCTGTTCACATCTCGGCTGGCTCTGGGGTCGTCGTCCTGTTAGAAGATGACACAGAGCTGCCCTGAAGCTGCTCTGTTCACATCTCGGCTGGCTTTGGGGTCGTCGTCCTGTTAGAAGATGACACAGAGCTGCCCTGAAGCTGCTCTGTTCACATCTCGGCTGGCTCTGGGGTCGTCGTCCTGTTAGAAGATGACACAGAGCTGTCCTGAAGCTGCTCTGTTCACATCTCGGCTGGCTCTGGGGTCGTCGTCCTGTTAGAAGATGACACAGAGCTGTCCTGAAGCTGCTCTGTTCACATCTCGGCTGGCTCTGGGGTCGTCGTCCTGTTAGAAGATGACACAGAGCTGTCCTGAAGCTGCTCTGTTCACATCTCGGCTGGCTCTGGGGTCGTCGTCCTGTTAGAAGATGACACAGAGCTGTCCTGAAGCTGCTCTGTTCACATCTCGGCTGGCTCTGGGGTCGTCGTCCTGTTAGAAGATGACACAGAGCTGTCCTGAAGCTGCTCTGTTCACATCTCGGCTGGCTCTGGGGTCGTCGTCCTGTTAGAAGATGACACAGAGCTGTCCTGAAGCTGCTCTGTTCACATCTCGGCTGGCTCTGGGGTCGTCGTCCTGTTAGAAGATGACACAGAGCTGTCCTGAAGCTGCTCTGTTCACATCTCGGCTGGCTCTGGGGTCGTCGTCCTGTTAGAAGATGACACAGAGCTGCCCTGAAGCTGCTCTGTTCACATCTCGGCTGGCTCTGGGGTCGTCGTCCTGTTAGAAAATGACACAGAGCTGCCCTGAAGCTGCTCTGTTCACATCTCCGCTGGCTTTGGGGTCATCGTGCTGTTAGAAGATGACACAGAGCTGTCCTAAATCTGCTCTGTTCACATCTCGGCTGGCTCTGGGGTCGTCGTCCTGTTAGAAGATGACACAGAGCTGCCCTGAAGCTGCTCTGTTCACATCTCGGCTGGCTCTGGGGTCGTCGTCCTGTTAGAAGATGACACAGAGCTGCCCTGAAGCTGCTCTGTTCACATCTCGGCTGGCTCTGGGGTCGTCGTCCTGTTAGAAAATGACACAGAGCTGCCCTGAAGCTGCTCTGTTCACATCTCCGCTGGCTTTGGGGTCATCGTGCTGTTAGAAGATGACACAGAGCGGCCCTGAAGCTGCTCTGTTCACATCTCGGCTGGCTCTGGGGTCATCGTCCTGTTAGAAGATGACACAGAGCGGCCCTGAAGCTGCTCTGTTCACATCTCGGCTGGCTTTGGGGTCGTTGTCCTGTTAGAAGATGAACCAGAGCTGCCCGTAAACTGCTCTGTTCACATCTCGGCTGGCTCTGGGGTCGTCGTCCTGTTAGAAGGTGACACAGAGCTGCCCTGAAGCTGCTCCGTTCACATCTCGGCTGTTAGAAGATGACACAGAGCGGCCCTGAAGCTGCTCTGTTCACATCTTGGTTGGCTTTGGGGTCGTCGTCCTGTTAGAAGATGACACAGAGCGGCCCTGAAGCTGCTCTGTTCACATCTCGGCTGGCTTTGGGGTCGTTGTCCTGTTAGAAGATGAACCAGAGCTGCCCTGAAACTGCTCTGTTCACATCTCAGCTGGCTTTGGGGTCGTCGTCCTGTTAGAAGATGACACAGAGCTGCCCTGAACTGAAGCTGCTCTGTTCACATCTCGGCTGGCTTTGGGGTCGGCGTCCTGTTAGAAGTTGACACAGAGCGGCCCTGAAGCTGTCAGTTCACATCTTGGCTGGCTTTGGGATTGTTGTCCTGTTAGAAGGTGACACAGAGCTGCCCTGAAGCTGCTCTGTTCACATCTCGGCTGGCTTTGGGGTCGTCGTCCTGTTAGAAGTTGACACAGAGCGGCCCTGAAGCTGTCAGTTCACATCTTGGCTGGCTTTGGGATTGTTGTCCTGTTAGAAGGTGACACAGAGCTGCCCTGAAGCTGCTCTGTTCACATCTTGGCTGGCTTTGGGATCGTCGTCCTGTTAGAAGGTGACACAGAGCTGCCCTGAAGCTGCTCCGTTCACATCTCGGCTGGCTTTAGGGTCATCGTGCTGTTAGAAGATGACACAGAGCGGCCCTGAAGCTGCTCTGTTCACATCTCGGCTGGCTTTGGGGTCGTTGTCCTGTTAGAAGATGAACCAGAGCTGCCCTGAAGCTGCTCTGTTCACATCTCGGCTGGCTTTGGGGTCATCGTGCTGTTAGAAGATGACACAGAGCGGCCCTGAAGCTGCTCTGTTCACATCTCGGCTGGCTTTGGGGTCGTTGTCCTGTTAGAAGATGAACCAAAGCTGCCCTGAAGCTGCTCTGTTCACATCTCGGCTGGCTTTGGGGTCGTTGTCCTGTTAGAAGATAATAATAATAATAATAATAATAATGAATTCCATTTATAATGCACTTTTCATTAATAAAAATCTCAAAGTGCTACAAATTGTAATAAAGCAAAGATCAAAATAAAACAAGTGATAAAATCAAATAAAATCAATAATAATATCGACTAAGATCAAGATAAAATCATGTGGATGCAGATTAGGCTTGCTTAAAAAATAAATAAAATAAAACAAGTAAAATCAATAAAATCAAGTAAAATCAATAATGATATCAGCTAAGATCAAAGATAAAATCATGTGGAGGCAGAATAGGCTTGCTTAAAAAGAAAGGTCTTTATGCTGCTTTTAAAGTCAACCAGTGACTGTGGAGCTCTCAGGTCATCAGGGAGGGAGTTCCACAGGCGGGGGGCAGCCACACAGAATGCTCGGTCTCCCATGGTCCTCAATTTGGTCCGAGGAATATAAAGGAAATTACTGTTCTGTGATCGTAGAGACCGGGTGGATGAATATGGTGCAAGAATGTCCTTTAGATAGTCAGGTGAAGTGCCGTGCAAGCATTGATGGGTAATGAGAGCAGTTTTGTATTGAATTCTGTAGGTGACAGGAAGCCAATGGAGGTTATGGAGAATGGGTGTAATATGTTCAAATTTACGAACTCTCAACAGAATCCTAGCTGCACTGTTTTGAATGTATTGAAGTTTCTGAAGGTTTTTGCCAGGGATACCAATAAACAGGGAGTTGCAGTAGTCGAGCCTGGAGGAGACAAAGGCATGGACGAGTTTCTCAGCATCAGGAAAAGTCAGAGATGGGCGAAGTCTGGAGATGTTTCGAAGATGGAAGAAGCAGGTTTTAAACAGATGCTTAATGTGATTTTCAAATGTAAGATGAGAGTCCATTTTTATTCCAAGATTTGTAACAGAGGTGGAGAGGGGGATGTCTTGACCAGAGAAGGAGATTGTTGTTAAAGTTGATGTTTGTATCTGGTGAGGGGTGCCAATCAATATGGCCTCAGTCTTCGAGCAGTTTAATTGAAGAAAATTCTGATTCATCCATGCCTTTATTTCCTCCAGGCAGGCAGAGAGAACAGTGAGTGAAGACGGAGATAGGGATGATGATGATGTTCCAGTCCTGATGTAAAGCTGTGTGTCGTCGGCATAGCAGTGAAAAGAAATGTTGAACTGATTGATAATTTGACCTAAAGGCAGCATGTAGAGGGAAAACAGCAGGGGCCCCAGAACTGACCCCTGAGGGACACCACAGGAGACACCGACTGTCTGGGAAGTGGCATTGCCAAGGCTAACACATTCCAGCCTATCGGAGAGGAAAGATCTGAACCAGTCCAGGACAATGTCACAGAGACCGACCTCCACATGAAGACGGTGGAGGAGGATATTATGGTCCACAGTGTCGAAGGCTGCAGTGAGGTCAAGGAGGACAAGGATGGAGGGAGAACCAGTGTCAGCAGCCATGAGGACATCATTTGTTACTCTCAGCAGTGCAGTCTCAGTACTGTGAGCTGCTCTGAATCCAGACTGGAATTTCTCATACAGAGAGTGTTGTTGTAGGTGTTCCTGCAGCTGAGCAGCAACTGCTTTCTCCAGCACTTTGGACAGAAATGGGAGGTGGGAAATTGGGCGGTAATTAGAAAAAATGTCGGGATCCAAATTAGATTTTTTCAGAAGAGGCCTAATGATGGCAGTTTTTAGAGGCAATGGAACATGACCAGATTGTAGAGACTTGTTTATTATTTGTGTGATTAATGGGCTAATTGCAGAGTGATTGGATTTTATGAGAGACGAGGGGAAGGGATCCAGGGCGCAGGATGAAGGCTTCATTTTCTTGAGGATGGTCTCTACCTCACTCTGAACGACTTCATCAAAGCTGCTCAGGGTCCCAGAAAGCAGACGGGTAGATGGTACACTAAGATCAGGGAGGTTGTGGAGCTGAGATCTGATAGTGTCAACTTTGTTTTTAAATGATGAGAGGAACAGGTTGCATTTTTGAACAGAGTCCTCATGAGTTTGTTTAATGGGATTAAGCAGATGAGTTATTGTGGAGAAGAGCTGTTTAGAGTTTCCAGGGCAGGTGTTGATGATGTTGGAATAATATTTGGAGCGTGCTTCTTTAAGCGAATAGGCGTACGCTTTCTGATGTTCTTTGTACGCTTGCTTGTGCACAGAGAGACCAGATGATTTTACACGTCTCTCAATAGCACGGCCAGTTGCCTTCATCCTGCGCAGCTCATCAGTGTACCAGGGGGCTGAACGGGAGAAAGACACCAGTCTTGACTTCAGGGGAGCATGTAGGTCCAGAAGCTCCTGGAGAGATTGGTTGTAATAATCCACAGAGTCATCTGCAGATGAGTGATTGACAGCAGTCAGGGTGTGAAGATCAGCAGACAAAACATCAGGGGAAATGTTTTTATAGTCACGGAACTAACTGGCTTTGGGGTCGTTGTCCTGTTAGAAGATGACTAAGATGCACCAGGGGGCTGAACGGGAGAAAGACACCAGTCTTGACTTCAAGGGAGCATGTAGGTCCAGAAGCTCCTGGAGAGATTGGTTGTAATAATCCACAGAGTCATCTGCAGATGAGTGATTGACAGCAGTCAGGGTGTGAAGATCAGCAGACAAAACATCAGGGGAAATGTTTTTATAGTCACGGAACTAACTGGCTTTGGGGTCGTTGTCCTGTTAGAAGATGACTAAGCCACTAACTAAGATGAACCAGAGCTGCCCTGAAGCTGCTCTGTTCACATCTCGGCTGGCTTTGGGGTCATCGTGCTGTTAGAAGATGACACAGAGCTGTCCTGAAGCTGCTCCGTTCACATCTCGGCTGGCTCTGGGGTCGTCGTCCTGTTAGAAGATGACACAGAGCTGCCCTGAAGCTGCTCTGTTCACATCTCGGCTGGCTCTGGGGTCGTCGTCCTGTTAGAAGATGACACAGAGCTGCCCTGAAGCTGCTCTGTTCACATCTCGGCTGGCTCTGGGGTCGTCGTCCTGTTAGAAGATGACACAGAGCTGTCCTGAAGCTGCTCTGTTCACATCTCGGCTGGCTCTGGGGTCGTCGTCCTGTTAGAAGATGACACAGAGCTGTCCTGAAGCTGCTCTGTTCACATCTCGGCTGGCTCTGGGGTCGTCGTCCTGTTAGAAGATGACACAGAGCTGTCCTGAAGCTGCTCTGTTCACATCTCGGCTGGCTCTGGGGTCGTCGTCCTGTTAGAAGATGACACAGAGCTGTCCTGAAGCTGCTCTGTTCACATCTCGGCTGGCTCTGGGGTCGTCGTCCTGTTAGAAGATGACACAGAGCTGTCCTGAAGCTGCTCTGTTCACATCTCGGCTGGCTCTGGGGTCGTCGTCCTGTTAGAAGATGACACAGAGCTGTCCTGAAGCTGCTCTGTTCACATCTCGGCTGGCTCTGGGGTCGTCGTCCTGTTAGAAGATGACACAGAGCTGTCCTGAAGCTGCTCTGTTCACATCTCGGCTGGCTCTGGGGTCGTCGTCCTGTTAGAAGATGACACAGAGCTGTCCCTGAAGCTGCTCTGTTCACATCTCGGCTGGCTCTGGGGTCGTCGTCCTGTTAGAAGATGACACAGAGCTGTCCTGAAGCTGCTCTGTTCACATCTCGGCTGGCTCTGGGGTCGTCGTCCTGTTAGAAGATGACACAGAGCTGTCCTGAAGCTGCTCTGTTCACATCTCGGCTGGCTCTGGGGTCGTCGTCCTGTTAGAAGATGACACAGAGCTGTCCTGAAGCTGCTCTGTTCACATCTCGGCTGGCTCTGGGGTCGTCGTCCTGTTAGAAGATGACACAGAGCTGTCCTGAAGCTGCTCTGTTCACATCTCGGCTGGCTCTGGGGTCGTCGTGCTGTTAGAAGATGACATAGAGCGGCCCTTAAGTTGCTCCGTTCACCTCTCGGCTGTTAGAAAATGACACAGAGCTGTCCTGAAGCTGCTCCATTCACATCTCGGCTGGCTTTGGGGTCATTGTGCTGTTAGAAGATGACACAGAGCTGCCCTGAAGCTGCTCCATTCACATCTCGGCTGGCTCTGGGGTCGTTGTCCTGTTAGAAGGTGACACAGATCTGCCCTGAAGCTGCTCCATTCACATCTCGGCTGGCTCTGGGGTCGTTGTCCTGTTAGAAGGTGACACAGAGCTGCCCTGAAACTGCTGCGTTCACATCTCGGCTGGCTCTGGGGTCGTCGTCCTGTTAGAAGGTGACACAGAGCTGCCCTGAAGCTGTTCCGTTCACATCTCGGCTGTTAGAAGATGACACAGAGCGGCCCTGAAGCTTCTCTGTTCAAATCTTGGATGGCTTTGGGGTCGTCATCCTGTTAGAAGATGACACAGAGCGGCCCTGAAGCTGCTCTGTTCACATCTCGGCTGGCTTTGGGGTCGTTGTCCTGTTAGAAGATGAACCAGAGCTGCCCTGAAACTGCTCTGTTCACATCTCAGCTGGCTTTGGGGTCGTCGTCCTGTTAGAAGATGACACAGAGCTGCCCTGAACTGAAGCTGCTCTGTTCACATCTCGGCTGGCTTTGGGGTCGGCGTCCTGTTAGAAGTTGACACAGAGCGGCCCTGAAGCTGTCAGTTCACATCTTGGCTGGCTTTGGGATTGTTGTCCTGTTAGAAGGTGACACAGAGCTGCCCTGAAGCTGCTCTGTTCACATCTCGGCTGGCTTTGGGGTCGTCGTCCTGTTAGAAGTTGACACAGAGCGGCCCTGAAGCTGTCAGTTCACATCTTGGCTGGCTTTGGGATTGTTGTCCTGTTAGAAGGTGACACAGAGCTGCCCTGAAGCTGCTCTGTTCACATCTTGGCTGGCTTTGGGATCGTCGTCCTGTTAGACGGTGACACAGAGCTGCCCTGAAGCTGCTCCGTTCACATCTCGGCTGGCTTTAGGGTCATCGTGCTGTTAGAAGATGACACAGAGCGGCCCATTAACTGCTCTGTTCACATCTCGGCTGGCTTTGGGGTCGTTGTCCTGTTAGAAGATGAAACAGAGCTGCCCTGAAGCTGCTCTGTTCACATCTCGGCTGGCTTTGGGGTCATCGTGCTGTTAGAAGATGACACAGAGCGGCCCTGAAGCTGCTCTGTTCACATCTCGGCTGGCTTTGGGGTCGTTGTCCTGTTAGAAGATGAACTAGAGCTGCCCTGAAACTGCTCTGTTCATATCTCAGCTGGCTTTGGGGTCGTTGTCCTGTTAGAAGATGAACTAGAGCTGCCCTGAAACTGCTCCGTTCACATCTCGGCTGGCTCTGGGGTCGTCGTCCTGTTAGAAAATGACACAGAGCTGCCCTGAAGCTGCGCTGTTCACATCTCGGCTGGCTTTGGGGTCGTCGTCCTGTTAGAAGATGACACAGAGCGGCCCTGAAGCTGCTCCGTTCACATCTCGGCTGGCTCTGGGGTCGTCGTCCTGTTAGAAGATGACACAGAGCTGTCCTGAAGCTGCTCTGTTCACATCTCGGCTGGCTCTGGGGTCGTCGTCCTGTTAGAAGATGACACAGAGCTGTCCTGAAGCTGCTCTGTTCACATCTCGGCTGGCTCTGGGGTCGTCGTCCTGTTAGAAGATGACACAGAGCTGTCCTGAAGCTGCTCTGTTCACATCTCGGCTGGCTCTGGGGTCGTCGTCCTGTTAGAAGATGACACAGAGCTGCCCTGAAGCTGCTCTGTTCACATCTCGGCTGGCTCTGGGGTCGTCGTCCTGTTAGAAGATGACACAGAGCTGTCCTGAAGCTGCTCTGTTCACATCTCGGCTGGCTCTGGGGTCGTCGTCCTGTTAGAAGATGACACAGAGCTGTCCTGAAGCTGCTCTGTTCACATCTCGGCTGGCTCTGGGGTCGTCGTGCTGTTAGAAGATGACACAGAGCTGCCCTGAAGCTGCTCTGTTCACATCTCGGCTGGCTCTGGGGTCGTCGTCCTGTTAGAAGATGACACAGAGCTGTCCTGAAGCTGCTCTGTTCACATCTCGGCTGGCTCTGGGGTCGTCGTCCTGTTAGAAGATGACACAGAGCTGTCCTGAAGCTGCTCTGTTCACATCTCGGCTGGCTCTGGGGTCGTCGTCCTGTTAGAAGATGACACAGAGCTGTCCTGAAGCTGCTCTGTTCACATCTCGGCTGGCTCTGGGGTCGTCGTCCTGTTAGAAGATGACACAGAGCTGTCCTGAAGCTGCTCTGTTCACATCTCGGCTGGCTCTGGGGTCGTCGTCCTGTTAGAAGATGACACAGAGCTGTCCTGAAGCTGCTCTGTTCACATCTCGGCTGGCTCTGGGGTCGTCGTCCTGTTAGAAGATGACACAGAGCTGTCCTGAAGCTGCTCTGTTCACATCTCGGCTGGCTCTGGGGTCGTCGTGCTGTTAGAAGATGACACAGAGCTGCCCTGAAGCTGCTCTGTTCACATCTCGGCTGGCTCTGGGGTCGTCGTGCTGTTAGAAGATGACACAGAGCGGCCCTGAAGCTGCTCTGTTCACATCTCGGCTGGCTCTGGGGTCGTCGTGCTGTTAGAAGATGACACAGAGCTGCCCTGAAGCTGCTCTGTTCACATCTTGGCTGGCTTTGGGGTCGTCGTCCTGTTAGAAGATGACACAGAGCGGCCCTGAAGCTGCTCTGTTCACATCTCGGCTGTCTCTGGGGTCGTCGTGCTGTTAGAAGATGACATAGAGCGGCCCTGAAGCTGCTCCGTTCACATCTCGGCTGTTAGAAGATGACACAGAGCGGCCCTGAAGCTGCTCTGTTCACATCTTGGCTGGCTTTGGGGTCGTCGTCCTGTTAGAAGATGACACAGAGCGGCCCTGAAGCTGCTCTGTTCACATCTCGGCTGGCTTTGGGATCGTTGTCCTGTTAGAAGATGAACCAGAGCTGCCCTTAAACTGCTCTGTTCACATCTCAGCTGGCTTTGGGGTCGTCGTCCTGTTAGAAGATGACACAGAGCTGCCCTGAACTGAAGCTGCTCTGTTCACATCTCGGCTGGCTTTGGGGTCGTCGTCCTGTTAGAAGTTGACACAGAGCGGCCCTGAAGCTGTCAGTTCACATCTTGGCTGGCTTTGGGATTGTTGTCCTGTTAGAAGGTGACACAGAGCTGCCCTGAAGCTGCTCTCTTCACATCTTGGCTGGCTTTGGGATCGTCGTCCTGTTAGAAGGTGACACAGAGCTGCCCTGAAGCTGCTCCGTTCACATCTTGGCTGGCTTTGGGATCGTCGTCCTGTTAGAAGGTGACACAGAGCTGCCCTGAAGCTGCTCCGTTCACATCTCGGCTGGCTTTAGGGTCATCGTGCTGTTAGAAGATGACACAGAGCGGCCCTGAAGCTGCTCTGTTCACATCTCGGCTGGCTTTGGGGTCGTTGTCCTGTTAGAAGATGAAACAGAGCTGCCCTGAAGCTGCTCCGTTCACATCTCGGCTGGCTTTGGGGTCATCGTGCTGTTAGAAGATGACACAGAGCGGCCCTGAAGCTGCTCTGTTCACATCTCGGCTGGCTTTGGGGTCGTTGTCCTGTTAGAAGATGAACTAGAGCTGCCCTGAAACTGCTCTGTTCATATCTCAGCTGGCTTTGGGGTCGTTGTCCTGTTAGAAGATGACACAGAGCTGCCCTGAAGCTGCTCTGTTCACATCTCGGCTGGCTCTGGGGTCGTCGTCCTGTTAGAAGATGACACAGAGCTGCCCTGAAGCTGCTCTGTTCACATCTCGGCTGGCTCTGGGGTCGTCGTCCTGTTAGAAGATGACACAGAGCTGCCCTGAAGCTGCTCTGTTCACATCTCGGCTGGCTCTGGGGTCGTCGTCCTGTTAGAAGATGACACAGAGCTGTCCTGAAGCTGCTCTGTTCACATCTCGGCTGGCTCTGGGGTCGTCGTCCTGTTAGAAGATGACACAGAGCTGCCCTGAAGCTGCTCTGTTCACATCTCGGCTGGCTCTGGGGTCGTCGTCCTGTTAGAAGATGACACAGAGCTGTCCTGAAGCTGCTCTGTTCACATCTCGGCTGGCTCTGGGGTCGTCGTCCTGTTAGAAGATGACACAGAGCTGCCCTGAAGCTGCTCTGTTCACATCTCGGCTGGCTCTGGGGTCGTCGTCCTGTTAGAAGATGACACAGAGCTGCCCTGAAGCTGCTCTGTTCACATCTCGGCTGGCTCTGGGGTCGTCGTCCTGTTAGAAGATGACACAGAGCTGTCCTGAAGCTGCTCTGTTCACATCTCGGCTGGCTCTGGGGTCGTCGTCCTGTTAGAAGATGACACAGAGCTGTCCTGAAGCTGCTCTGTTCACATCTCGGCTGGCTCTGGGGTCGTCGTCCTGTTAGAAGATGACACAGAGCTGCCCTGAAGCTGCTCTGTTCACATCTCGGCTGGCTCTGGGGTCGTCGTCCTGTTAGAAGATGACACAGAGCTGTCCTGAAGCTGCTCTGTTCACATCTCGGCTGGCTCTGGGGTCGTCGTGCTGTTAGAAGATGACACAGAGCTGTCCTGAAGCTGCTCTGTTCACATCTCGGCTGGCTCTGGGGTCGTCGTCCTGTTAGAAGATGACACAGAGCTGCCCTGAAGCTGCTCTGTTCACATCTCGGCTGGCTCTGGGGTCGTCGTCCTGTTAGAAGATGACACAGAGCTGTCCTGAAGCTGCTCTGTTCACATCTCGGCTGGCTCTGGGGTCGTCGTCCTGTTAGAAGATGACACAGAGCTGTCCTGAAGCTGCTCTGTTCACATCTCGGCTGGCTCTGGGGTCGTCGTCCTGTTAGAAGATGACACAGAGCTGTCCTGAAGCTGCTCTGTTCACATCTCGGCTGGCTCTGGGGTCGTCGTCCTGTTAGAAGATGACACAGAGCTGTCCTGAAGCTGCTCTGTTCACATCTCGGCTGGCTCTGGGGTCGTCGTGCTGTTAGAAGATGACACAGAGCTGCCCTGAAGCTGCTCTGTTCACATCTCGGCTGTCTCTGGGGTCGTCGTGCTGTTAGAAGATGACACAGAGCGGCCCTGAAGCTGCTCTGTTCACATCTCGGCTGGCTCTGGGGTCGTCGTGCTGTTAGAAGATGACACAGAGCTGCCCTGAAGCTGCTCTGTTCACATCTCGGCTGGCTTTGGGGTCGTTGTCCTGTTAGAAGATGAACAGAGCTGCCCTGAAGCTGCTCTGTTCACATCTCGGCTGGCTTTGGGGTCGTCGTCCTGTTAGAAGATGACACAGAGCTGCCTGAAGCTGCTCTGTTCACATCTCGGCTGGCTTTGGGGTCGTCGTCCTGTTAGAAGATGACACAGAGCTGCCCTGAAGCTGCTCTGTTCACATCTCGGCTGGCTTTGGGGTCGTCGTCCTGTTAGAAGATGACACAGAGCTGTCCTGAAGCTGCTCTGTTCACATCTCGGCTGGCTCTGGGGTCGTCGTCCTGTTAGAAGATGACACAGAGCTGTCCTGAAGCTGCTCTGTTCACATCTCGGCTGGCTCTGGGGTCGTCGTCCTGTTAGAAGATGACACAGAGCTGTCCTGAAGCTGCTCTGTTCACATCTCGGCTGGCTCTGGGGTCGTCGTCCTGTTAGAAGATGACACAGAGCTGTCCTGAAGCTGCTCTGTTCACATCTCGGCTGGCTCTGGGGTCGTCGTCCTGTTAGAAGATGACACAGAGCTGTCCTGAAGCTGCTCTGTTCACATCTCGGCTGGCTCTGGGGTCGTCGTCCTGTTAGAAGATGACACAGAGCTGTCCTGAAGCTGCTCTGTTCACATCTCGGCTGGCTCTGGGGTCGTCGTCCTGTTAGAAGATGACACAGAGCTGTCCTGAAGCTGCTCTGTTCACATCTCGGCTGGCTCTGGGGTCGTCGTCCTGTTAGAAGATGACACAGAGCTGTCCTGAAGCTGCTCTGTTCACATCTCGGCTGGCTCTGGGGTCGTCGTCCTGTTAGAAGATGACACAGAGCTGTCCTGAAGCTGCTCTGTTCACATCTCGGCTGGCTCTGGGGTCGTCGTCCTGTTAGAAGATGACACAGAGCTGTCCTGAAGCTGCTCTGTTCACATCTCGGCTGGCTCTGGGGTCGTTGTCCTGTTAGAAGATGACACAGAGCTGTCCTGAAGCTGCTCTGTTCACATCTCGGCTGGCTCTGGGGTCGTCGTGCTGTTAGAAGATGACACAGAGCTGTCCTGAAGCTGCTCTGTTCACATCTCGGCTGGCTCTGGGGTCGTCGTCCTGTTAGAAGATGACACAGAGCTGTCCTGAAGCTGCTCTGTTCACATCTCGGCTGGCTCTGGGGTCGTCGTGCTGTTAGAAGATGACACAGAGCTGCCCTGAAGCTGCTCTGTTCACATCTCGGCTGGCTCTGGGGTCGTCGTGCTGTTAGAAGATGACACAGAGCTGCCCTGAAGCTGCTCTGTTCACATCTCGGCTGGCTCTGGGGTCGTCGTCCTGTTAGAAGATGACACAGAGCTGCCCTGAAGCTGCTCTGTTCACATCTCGGCTGGCTCTGGGGTCGTCGTCCTGTTAGAAGATGACACAGAGCTGCCCTGAAGCTGCTCTGTTCACATCTCGGCTGGCTCTGGGGTCGTCGTCCTGTTAGAAGATGACACAGAGCTGCCCTGAAGCTGCTCTGTTCACATCTCGGCTGGCTTGGTTAGAAGATGACACAGAGCGGCCCTGAAGCTGCTCTGTTCACATCTCGGCTGGCTCTGGGGTCGTCGTCCTGTTAGAAGATGACACAGAGCTGTCCTGAAGCTGCTCCGTTCACATCTCGGCTGGCTTTGGGGTCGTCGTCCTGTTAGAAGATGACACAGAGCTGTCCTGAAGTTGCTCCGTTCACCTCTCGGCTGTTAGAAAATGACACAGAGCTGTCCTGAAGCTGCTCCATTCACATCTCGGCTGGCTTTGGGGTCATTGTGCTGTTAGAAGATGACACAGAGCTGCCCTGAAGCTGCTCCATTCACATCTCGGCTGGCTCTGGGGTCGTTGTCCTGTTAGAAGGTGACACAGATCTGCCCTGAAGCTGCTCCATTCACATCTCGGCTGGCTCTGGGGTCGTTGTCCTGTTAGAAGGTGACACAGAGCTGCCCTGAAACTGCTGCGTTCACATCTCGGCTGGCTCTGGGGTCGTCGTCCTGTTAGAAGGTGACACAGAGCTGCCCTGAAGCTGTTCCGTTCACATCTCGGCTGTTAGAAGATGACAAAGAGCGGCCCTGAAGCTGCTCTGTTCACATCTTGGCTGGCTTTGGGGTTGTCATCCTGTTAGAAGATGACACAGAGCGGCCCTGAAGCTGCTCTGTTCACATCTCGGCTGGCTTTGGGGTCGTTGTCCTGTTAGAAGATGCACCAGAGCTGCCCTGAAACTGCTCTGTTCACATCTCAGCTGGCTTTGGGGTCGTCGTCCTGTTAGAAGATGACACAGAGCTACCCTGAACTGAAGCTGCTCTGTTCACATCTCGGCTGGCTTTGGGGTCGTCGTCCTGTTAGAAGTTGACACAGAGCGGCCCTGAAGTTGTCAGTTCACATCTTGGCTGGCTTTGGGATTGTTGTCCTGTTAGAAGGTGACACAGAGCTGCCCTAAAGCTGCTCTGTTCACATCTCGGCTGGCTTTGGGGTTGTCGTCCTGTTAGAAGTTGACACAGAGTGGCCCTGAAGCTGTCAGTTCACATCTTGGCTGGCTTTGGGATCGTCGTCCTGTTAGAAGGTGACACAGAGCTGCCCTGAAGCTGCTCTGTTCACATCTTGGCTGGCTTTGGGATCGTCGTCCTGTTAGAAGGTGACACAGAGCTGCCCTGAAGCTGCTCCGTTCACATCTCGGCTGGCTTTAGGGTCATCGTGCTGTTAGAAGATGACACAGAGCGGCCCTGAAGCTGCTCTGTTCACATCTCGGCTGGCTTTGGGGTCGTTGTCCTGTTAGAAGATGAAACAGAGCTGCCCTGAAGCTGCTCCGTTCACATCTCGGCTGGCTTTGGGGTCATCGTGCTGTTAGAAGATGACACAGAGCGGCCCTGAAGCTGCTCTGTTCACATCTCGGCTGGCTTTGGGGTCGTTGTCCTGTTAGAAGATGAACTAGAGCTGCCCTGAAACTGCTCTGTTCATATCTCAGCTGGCTTTGGGGTCGTTGTCCTGTTAGAAGATGAACTAGAGCTGCCCTGAAACTGCTCCGTTCACATCTCGGCTGGCTCTGGGGTCGTCGTCCTGTTAGAAAATGACACAGAGCTGCCCTGAAGCTGCTCTGTTCACATCTCGGCTGGCTTTGGGGTCGTCGTCCTGTTAGAAGATGACACAGAGCGGCCCTGAAGCTGCTCTGTTCACATCTCGGCTGGCTCTGGGGTCGTCGTCCTGTTAGAAGATGACACAGAGCTGCCCTGAAGCTGCTCTGTTCACATCTCGGCTGGCTCTGGGGTCGTCGTCCTGTTAGAAGATGACACAGAGCTGCCCTGAAGCTGCTCTGTTCACATCTCGGCTGGCTTTGGGGTCGTCGTCCTGTTAGAAGATGACACAGAGCTGCCCTGAAGCTGCTCTGTTCACATCTCGGCTGGCTTTGGGGTCATCGTGCTGTTAGAAGATGACACAGAGCGGCCCTGAAGCTGCTCTGTTCACATCTCGGCTGGCTTTGGGGTCGTTGTCCTGTTAGAAGATGAACTAGAGCTGCCCTGAAACTGCTCTGTTCATATCTCAGCTGGCTTTGGGGTCGTTGTCCTGTTAGAAGATGAACTAGAGCTGCCCTGAAACTGCTCCGTTCACATCTCGGCTGGCTCTGGGGTTGTCGTCCTGTTAGAAGATGAACTAAAGCTGCCCTGAAACTGCTCCGTTCATATCTCAGCTGGGTTTGGGGTCGTTGTCCTGTTAGAAGATGAACTAGACCTGCCCTGAAACTGCTCCGTTCACATCTCGGCTGGCTCTGGGGTCGTCGTCCTGTTAGAAAATGACACAGAGCTGCCCTGAAGCTGCTCTGTTCACATCTCGGCTGGCTTTGGGGTTGTCGTGCTGTTGGAAGATGACACAGAGCTGCCCTGAAGCTGCTCCGTTCACATCTCGGCTGGCTCTGGGGTCGTCGTGCTGTTAGAAGATGACACAGAGCTGTCCTGAAGCTGCTCTGTTCACATCTCGGCTGGCTCTGGGGTCGTCGTGCTGTTGGAAGATGACACAGAGCTGTCCTGAAGCTGCTCTGTTCACATCTCGGCTGGCTCTGGGGTCGTCGTGCTGTTAGAAGATGACACAGAGCTGCCCTGAAGCTGCTCTGTTCACATCTCGGCTGGCTCTGGGGTCGTCGTGCTGTTAGAAGATGACACAGAGCTGCCCTGAAGCTGCTCTGTTCACATCTCGGCTGGCTCTGGGGTCGTCGTCCTGTTAGAAGATGACACAGAGCTGTCCTGAAGCTGCTCTGTTCACATCTCGGCTGGCTTTGGGGTCGTCGTCCTGTTAGAAGATGACACAGAGCTGTCCTGAAGCTGCTCTGTTCACATCTCGGCTGGCTTTGGGGTCGTCGTGCTGTTAGAAGATGACACAGAGCTGTCCTGAAGCTGCTCTGTTCACATCTCGGCTGGCTCTGGGGTCGTCGTGCTGTTAGAAGATGACACAGAGCTGCCCTGAAGCTGCTCTGTTCACATCTCGGCTGGCTCTGGGGTCGTCGTGCTGTTAGAAGAT
Organism: Garcialebias charrua; assembly: GCA_038048925.1. NCBI lineage: Eukaryota > Metazoa > Chordata > Actinopteri > Cyprinodontiformes > Rivulidae > Garcialebias > Garcialebias charrua. Next base: position 4,091 of record JBBPBX010046101.1, on the reverse strand, counting down.
GACACAGAGCTGCCCTGAAGCTGCTCTGTTCACATCTTGGCTGGCTTTGGGGTCGTCGTCCTGTTAGAAGGTGACACAGAGCTGCCCTGAAGCTGCTCTGTTCACATCTCGGCTGGCTCTGGGGTCGTCGTCCTGTTAGAAGATGACACAGAGCTGTCCTGAAGCTGCTCTGTTCACATCTCGGCTGGCTCTGGGGTCGTCGTCCTGTTAGAAGATGACACAGAGCTGTCCTGAAGCTGCTCTGTTCACATCTCGGCTGGCTCTGGGGTCGTCGTCCTGTTAGAAGATGACACAGAGCTGCCCTGAAGCTGCTCTGTTCACATCTCGGCTGGCTTTGGGGTCGTCGTCCTGTTAGAAGATGACACAGAGCTGTCCTGAAGCTGCTCTGTTCACATCTCGGCTGGCTCTGGGGTCGTTGTGCTGTTGGAAGATGACACAGAGCTGTCCTGAAGCTGCTCTGTTCATATTTCGGCTGGCTCTGGGGTTGTTGTGCTGTTGGAAGATGACACAGAGCTGTCCTGAAGCTGCTCTGTTCACATCTCGGCTGGCTCTGGGGTCGTCGTCCTGTTAGAAGATGACACAGAGCTGTCCTGAAGCTGCTCTGTTCACATCTCGGCTGGCTCTGGGGTCGTCGTCCTGTTAGAAGATGACACAGAGCTGTCCTGAAGCTGCTCTGTTCACATCTCGGCTGGCTCTGGGGTCGTCGTCCTGTTAGAAGATGACACAGAGCTGTCCTGAAGCTGCTCTGTTCACATCTCGGCTGGCTCTGGGGTCGTCGTCCTGTTAGAAGATGACACAGAGCTGCCCTGAGCTGCTCTGTTCACATCTCGGCTGGCTCTGGGGTTGTCTTGCTGTTGGAAGATGACACAGAGCTGTCCTGAAGCTGCTCCGTTCATATTTCGGCTGGCTTTGTGGTCGTCGTGCTGTTAGAAAATGACACAGAGCTGAAGCTGCTCTGTTCACATCTCGGCTGGCTCTGGGGTCGTCGTGCTGTTGGAAGATGACACAGAGCTGCCCTGAAGCTGCTTTGTTCACATCTCGGCTGGCTTTGGGGTCGTCGTGCTGTTGGAAAATGACACAGAGCTGCAGCTGCTCTGTTCACATCTCGGCTGGCTCTGGGGTCGTCGTCCTGTTAGAAGATGACACAGATCGGCCCTGAAGCTGCTCTGTTCACATCTCGGCTGGCTTTGGGGTCGTTGTTCTGTTAGAAGATGACACAGAGCTGCCCTGAAGCTGCTCTGTTCACATCTCGGCTGGCTTTGGGGTTGTCGTGCTGTTGGAAGATGACACCGAGCTGTCCTGAATCTGCTCTGTTCACATCTTGGCTGGCTCTGGGGTCGTCGTCCTGTTAGAAGATGACACAGAGCGGCCCTGAAGCTGCTCTGTTCACATCTCGGCTGGCTCTGGGGTCGTCGTCCTGTTAGAAGATTACACAGAGCTGCCCTGAAGCTGCTCTGTTCACATCTCGGCTGGCTTTGGGGTCATTGTCCTGTTAGAAAATGACACAGAGCTGCCCTGAAGCTGCTCTGTTCACATCTCTGCTGGCTTTGGGGTCATCGTGCTGTTAGAAGATGACACAGAGCGGCCCTGAAGCTGCTCTGTTCACATCTCGGCTGGCTCTGGGGTCGTTGTTCTGGTAGAAGATGACACAGAGCTGCCCTGAAGCTACTCTGTTCACATCTCGGCTGGCTCTGGGGTTGTCGTGCTGTTGGAAGATGACACAGAGCGGCCCTGAAGCTGCTCTGTTCACATCTCGGCTGGCTCTGGGGTCGTTGTTCTGGTAGAAGATGACACAGAGCTGCCCTGAAGCTACTCTGTTCACATCTCGGCTGGCTCTGGGGTTGTCGTGCTGTTGGAAGATGACACAGAGCGGCCCTGAAGCTGCTCTGTTCACATCTCGGCTGGCTCTGGGGTCGTTGTTCTGGTAGAAGATGACACAGAGCTGCCCTGAAGCTACTCTGTTCACATCTCGGCTGGCTCTGGGGTTGTCGTGCTGTTGGAAGATGACACAGAGCTGCCCTGAAGCTGCTCCGTTCACATCTCGGCTGGCTCTGGGGTCGTCGTGCTGTTAGAAAATGACACAGAGCTGTCCTGAAGCTGCTCCGTTCACATCTCGGCTGGCTCTGGGGTCGTCGTGCTGTTGGAAGATGACACAGAGCTGCCCTGAAGCTGCTCTGTTCACATCTCGGCTGGCTCTGGGGTCGTCGTGCTGTTAGAAAATGACACAGAGCGGCCCTGAAGCTGCTCCGTTCACATCTCGGCTGGCTCTGGGGTCATCGTCCTGTTAGAAAATGACACAGAGCTGACCTGAAGCTGCTCTGTTCACATCTCGGCTGGCTTTGGGGTCATCGTCCTGTTAGAAGATGACACAGAGCTGCCCTGAAGCTGCTCTGTTCACATCTCGGCTGGCTCTGGGGTCGTCGTCCTGTTAGAAGATGACACAGAGCTGCCCTGAAGCTGCTCTGTTCACATCTCGGCTGGCTCTGGGGTCGTCGTCCTGTTAGAAGATGACACAGAGCTGTCCTGAAGCTGCTCTGTTCACATCTCGGCTGGCTCTGGGGTCGTCGTCCTGTTAGAAGATGACACAGAGCTGTCCTGAAGCTGCTCTGTTCACATCTCGGCTGGCTCTGGGGTCGTCGTCCTGTTAGAAGATGACACAGAGCTGCCCTGAAGCTGCTCTGTTCACATCTCGGCTGAATTTGGGGTCGTCGTCCTGTTAGAAGATGACAAAGAGCTGCCCTGAAGCTGCTCTGTTCACATCTCGGCTGGCTCTGGGGTCGTTGTGCTGTTGGAAGATGACACAGAGCTGTCCTGAAGCTGCTCCGTTCATATTTCGGCTGGCTCTGGGGTTGTTGTGCTGTTGGAAGATGACACAGAGCTGTCCTGACGCTGCTCTGTTCACATCTCGGCTGGCTCTGGGGTCGTCGTCCTGTTAGAAGATGACACAGAGCTGCCCTGAAGCTGCTCCGTTCACATCTCGGCTGGCTCTGGGGTCGTCGTCCTGTTAGAAGATGACACAGAGCTGCCCTGAAGCTGCTCTGTTCACATCTCGGCTGGCTCTGGGGTCGTCGTCCTGTTAGAAGATGACACAGAGCTGTCCTGAAGCTGCTCCGTTCACATCTCGGCTGGCTCTGGGGTCGTCGTCCTGTTAGAAAATGACACAGAGCTGCAAGCTGCTCTGTTCACATCTCGGCTGGCTCTGGGGTCGTTGTGCTGTTGGAAGATGACACAGAGCTGCCCTGAAGCTGCTCCGTTCACATCTCGGCTGGCTCTGGGGTCGTCGTGCTGTTAGAAAATGACACAGAGCTGTCCTGAAGCTGCTCCGTTCACATCTCGGCTGGCTCTGGGGTCGTCGTGCTGTTAGAAGATGACACAGAGCTGCCCTGAAGCTGCTCTGTTCACATCTCGGCTGGCTCTGGGGTCGTCGTGCTGTTAGAAAATGACACAGAGCTGCCCTGAAGCTGCTCTGTTCACATCTCGGCTGGCTCTGGGGTCGTCGTCCTGTTAGAAAATGACACAGAGCTGCCCTGAAGCTGCTCTGTTCACATCTCCGCTGGCTTTGGGGTCATCGTGCTGTTAGAAGATGACACAGAGCTGTCCTAAATCTGCTCTGTTCACATCTCGGCTGGCTCTGGGGTCGTCGTCCTGTTAGAAGATGACACAGAGCGGCCCTGAAGCTGCTCTGTTCACATCTCGGCTGGCTCTGGGGTCGTTGTTCTGGTAGAAGATGACACAGAGCTGCCCTGAAGCTACTCTGTTCACATCTCGGCTGGCTCTGGGGTTGTCGTGCTGTTGGAAGATGACACAGAGCTGCCCTGAAGCTGCTCCGTTCACATCTCGGCTGGCTCTGGGGTCGTCGTGCTGTTAGAAAATGACACAGAGCTGTCCTGAAGCTGCTCCGTTCACATCTCGGCTGGCTCTGGGGTTGTCGTGCTGTTGGAAGATGACACAGAGCTGCCCTGAAGCTGCTCCGTTCACATCTCGGCTGGCTCTGGGGTCGTCGTGCTGTTAGAAAATGACACAGAGCGGCCCTGAAGCTGCTTTGTTCACATCTCGGCTGGCTCTGGGGTCGTCGTGCTGTTGGAAGATGA
>JBBPBX010046100.1:0-15643 GCA_038048925.1 Garcialebias charrua | reverse complement strand
CGGAGACCCCGGACTGTTGAACAACTTAAGCTGTACATCAAGCAAGAATGGGGAAGAATTCCACCTGAAAAGCTTCAAAAATTGGTCTCCTCAGTTCCCAAACGTTTACTGAGTGTTGTTAAAAGGAAAGGCGATGTAACACAGTGGTAAATATGTCCCTGTGCCAACTTTTTTGCAATGTGTTGCTGCCATTGAATTCTAAGTTAATGGTTATTTGCAAAACAAAATAAAGTTTCTCCGTTCGAACATTAAATATATTGTCTTTGCATTCTATTCAGTTGAATATGGGTTGAAAAAGATTTGCAAGTCATTGTATTCTGTTTTTATTTGCGATTTGCACAACGTGCCAACTTTTCTGGTTTTGGGCTTGTATATTTCAGAGCACTACCTTGTGACCAAACAAGTTTGTATTGTTTCTAGAATATTGTTCAAGTGTCTGTTTTTCAACAAAATAAGATTGAAATTTGAAGGCGCATTGTGACCTTACAACATTTAACAGTGTTGCTTGTAAAACTACGGTAAATGGGTATCGGCCAAAATCGGAATCGGCAGGTCAGACTTTGTAGAAATTGGTGATCTGTGATCGGCCAAAAAACTGCAATCGGTGCACCCCTAATTCCTACGAGTGCTTTAGTCCATTATTACTAGCATACTAGCTTTAGCTATAAAAGCCATTTTCATACATAGTCTCTGGCAAATTTGTAATATAGAAGCTGAAAAATACACTTGAAAAAAGCACATAAAATATAAATTTACAAAATTAAAAAAGCCCACAGATTATTATCAGGCAAGACATAAGGTAATATTTGATTAGCTAGCAACCATTATGTTAGTAATGAATATATACATATTTCACAACGATTAAAGATTAATTCAGCTTTAGACCTGACAGGTTTTAAATATGCACAGTTACCGGTATGTGTTAGTTATTAGTCATATTTCTGACAGAAACGTTCAGACAATGCTTAGCTTCTTGGTAACACAAGGTCTTTGAGTGAAATCCCTTATACAAACATTACTTTCTTTGCCACAAAGGCATTTTGCAGTTCAGTTGTTTCGGCAATAAAGTATAGTTTAGTGAGGACAGCCACATAGGGAACCTTTCCAGCATTCTATGGAAGAAAAAAAAACTAATTAAGAAAACACAATAGAAGTCATGAATCTTTGGTATTATAGGATTCCTTAGATTTAAAAGACCAAGTAGTTGTTATGAGCTACAAAATAAACTACAGGTTGATCCACACTTAATGAATTTCTGTAGGTTTTGCTTTTCTAATCCTTTTGCACAAGAAAGGGGTACTGATGGGATTGCAGTACAGCTTATCGTTGTATAAATTAGAAATGCTAATAGGATTTTAATCTGTTTCTTTAATTTTTTGAGTAGTGTTTTGATATGTTTCTTTTCTATTTCAGATTTTTGTCGATTTGATGAACCGTTATGCAAGAACGAGAATGTCGTTCTCAGTTTCGAGGCTATACGTAGCATCCATAAGCAGATGGATGATGACGCAAACGGCAATGTAGATGTATTAGAGACAGATGGCGTAAGTACCAGCAAAAATAATTCATCAACTTGAGCTGATGCTTTATTGAAGAGACATAAAATCTCATACTATAATCCTCTGTGACGTGTCTTTAAAATTTGCTGTTAAGTTGGTCAAACAGTTCTAGTCCTTGTTTTTAACTTAGCCTTAGCATCTGAAGGATTTTTCCTGTTTGCACTTCAGCTCTCTTTTTGCTGATGTTTTGGATCAATTATTAACTAAATGCACAGCAGGGCTGGTTGTATTTGCCATTTATGTTGGATTTTGTTTGCATGAAGTCTAGAGATGGCTCCTTTTCTTCACAAAACTCTTACATTTTACAGAAGCACAGAATTACCACTCAATCAATTCACAAATGTGTATTTCACTGCTGTTTCTCAGATTTCAGAGATGGTGTACGTTGTCTGTTTAATGTGCACTGTGAACTTCACTCTAAACTAGGGTTGAGCAATGTTGTCCAAAAATTAAATATCTGAATTTTGTACTGAACAAAACTACACATTGCATACGGTTTGTTTTTATCATCTTCAAATATTTACTTAAAGTTCAAACAGTAACTAATAATTTTAATGTTTAAATAAGTAATTAAATTTTAAGGGTAATCACAGGATTATTAATTTGAAGGTGGATGATTAAAATGTTGGGCTACACTAAAACTTAAAGACACTGCAGCCGGTCTTAATGCTCATGTCCAATGTTTAGCTCAAATCCATTTTTTATTACCGGTTATTTTTTTTATTTTTTTTGCATGGTCATACACATATTGGGCATATGGGCAGCACGGTGGCACAACTGGTAGAGCTGCTGCCTCTCAGCGAGAAGGTTGCCGGTTCAAATCCCGGTCCGGGGCCTTTCTGGGTGGAGTTTGCATGTTCTCCCCGTGCATGCGTGGGTTTCCTCCGGGTACTCCGGTTTCCTCCCACAGACCAAAAAACATGCTTGTTAGGCTGATTGGTGACTCTAAATTGACCCTAGGTGTGAGTGTGAGAGTGGATGGTTGTTTGGTGTGAGTGAGACAGGTCCCTCTTGTAAATGAGTCCCCGTGACTCAACGAGGCTAGCCTGTATAAATAAAGGTTGAATGAATGAATATTAAAATGAGATCTTCAATAGACTCCAGTATGAACCGTTTTCAGTTCTGAGGCGACCCGCATACCCAGAAGAAAATGTGAGGACACACGCAGCATGCTGTGTTTAAGGAAGTAAATTTGGTTGCTGCACATATTTGCATGTGTGATTCTGAAGTTGTTGTGCAATCAGAACTCATTAAATTGCCTGACCTGATTGTTTGGGCCAGCGTATACCGGTAAATTTGATCTTGCGACTCTTCCTGTGCAGCATTGTAATTTTAGAATGGAAGTGACGAACTGAAGGCAAAAACACACTGAAGTCTCGATCCCATCATGTTGGTATCGATACAGTCAAACGCTAATGCTTGTATCGTATGTTGCTGTAGATTCTCAGTCATCCAAGACATGGGAAATTAAAAGGACAAAGACAAACCAACCAGACTTCTGTTCTGTATCAGTATTTAAACTGCATGAGGTTCAGACTGTTGGATGAAATGCTACCTCATATCTGAGGGCCCCACAGACCGTGACATGTTTTAAAAAAGGTCTTAAAACCTTTCTTTTTATCAAGTTTTTTAATTAATTGAATTGTGCTTTTGTTTTTATTGCACCCAGTTTTTATTTGAGTATTTTATCTGCATTTTGTTTTGATTTTTATCTTGTTGTTATTTAATGTTCATACACTGTAGCACTTTGGGATCTGTTACTGATGTAAAGTGCGTTATAAATAAAAGTTATTATTATTATTATAACCTAACCGTTCAAACTGCAGACGCATCGAAAAACATTGAATATGGATCAGATTCACTAACACATATGAAAACGACCTGATTTGGATTTGAAAATCTGATTTGTCACATTCAGACTGTCATGAAATAAAATCTAATATGGGTTGCATATGGGCAAAAAAAAATCTGATTCGGGCCACATTTGCCTGCAGTGTACGGTAAGTATCCTTAGTCACTCCTTTTGCTCAGCTGGCTTATATTTCAGTAGAAACAGGAGTTGAAAAGGTTTTGCATTTTGATGATTGTAAATTCTATTAATTTTGGAAATTGTGGTGTTTGTACTCTGTGACACGTAGTGCAACACATGAGGGGAAGTAAAAAGGGGAAATTCTGAAATGACGACATACATTGTTACAGGATGCTAAAGTAAAGGAGGAAATGCTCTACAGTAATGTGTAGATTTCATGGCAGAATTGCTCTTACAGAAAGATGTTACCGTAGTGGAACTCTGTTCAGTTGTTGTCATGCTCCCATTCTGCGATAGAATATTTCTCACTGGATGGGCTGTCTAACAGAGCGAAGAGCGCCTGTCCTTTTGGCATGACGGTGTCTTGATGACTATAGTACAGTACAGTATAATACAAATAATTTGCTGTAACTCTTGCAACATACGAGCACATCTGAGAGACTTGATGTGAAATTGCTAGACACAATTCTGTTGCCACCATTAAAACATTACAAGTATCTTTAGAAACGTTTGTTGTTTAGCCTCTGTATTTGTTTTGTTACATGTAAAAAAATGAATATTTAAAAGGTGCTATTGCAAAAAGTATTTATTACTTTTACAGTGTGAAGCAAATGCACTCACCTGATCTGATTCGTTCTTATTTTTTATTAGCTCTAAGCTATTATCAAATCCATTCCACCACTTATGAATGTTATTCTTCCCACAGTTTATTTTTTGAAGAGTATCTTTGTAATTTATAACTTTGTAACTTGAATTGATAACTGAGAGATTTGAGACGAGTTACCTGCCAGTGTGGAATGTGATGTCTCTATTTTCAGTTGTTCGTGCTTTGAGTGTAAAACCAGTCCATTTATGGCAAACTCTGCAGATTTCTGCCCATATTCTCTCCCTGCTACACTTCATCTGTCCGTCTGATTTATACTCAGTGTGTATTTTATGCATTTTCATATTGTATTGGTATTTTAAAGGAAACATTTTGCTTTTGGGATGAGTAAGGTATCATTTATTTACATTAATCAAATGCTTTTCAGATCTTTGTTTTTGTAATTTAATCATTACGGTATTTTGCTAGTATGACTTTTCATTAGAAAAACAAACAATTGAGATTAAGCCAACTAAAATTCAGTATGCTGCAAAATGTTCTTTGAAGGTAAATAATGCACAGTTATAAATAGACAATTTACACACTTTGATCATTATCTGTATATTTCACATGATAGTTTATCTTTTGAATTGTTTCAAATGTTCTTGTTACCCTGTAGTTCCTCAGAGAGGACCTTAACTACCATGACCCCAAGGCCAAGCACAACAGCTTCCATGGTGATGACCAGTTCATCAGCGTGGAGGACTTGTGGAACACCTGGAAGAGTTCTGAAGGTACTTCACAAATGGGATTCTCTTAGTTTTTGTTCTGTAAATTTTTTTTTTTTACTCTAATAATAATAATGAACTTAACTTAACGCACTTTTCATTAATGAAAATCTCAAAGTGCTACAAAGTGCAACAAAATTAAAGGTCAAATAAAACAAGTGATAAAACAAATAAAATCAATAATAGTATCAACTAGGGCTGAACAATTAATTGCATTTGCAATAATATTGCAATATGATAAAATGAGATTTTCTAATCACGAAGGCTGCAATTTGACTGGTCACGTGACACAAATCTTTATCAACACTTAAAAAAAAACACCACAAAGACATTTACGATGGTTGCATGGCTAGAATGACAACAACCAGTGCTTCAACTTCAAGTAAGCAAAGTATCAGCTGACAGGGATCACTGACCGAACTGTTTAACAGTAATTATTTTTATATCTAATTTTTTATATTTATTTATTAACTGTCATGTGAAGTTCAGACAGTAGTTAGTAAGTTCACTTAACATGTTTACTTTTATGTTTATGAAACAAGAAAAAATAGAAATGTGAAAAGAAAAGGCATAGATTTGTTTGCGTTATTGTAATCTCTGCTTTAAATAAATCTGACATTGTTTATTATAAAACAGATTGATTTATTGCTTCTGTTTGTTGAAAAATAATTGAGAAGATATTTAAAAAATAATCGCGTTTTAAATCGCAATTGTAATTTATAGAAAAAAAATCGCAATTAGATTATTTTCCAAAATCGTTCAGCCCTAGTATCAACTAAGATCAGAGATAGAATCATGAGGAGGTAGAGTAGGCTCTGTGCTGTCCTCACGACACGTGACTATGTGAGGCTAGACAGCCAGCTAACAAAAAGTAAAGTAATAATAAAAAAAGTCCCCACTCAAGCTTGCTTTCTTGATTTTACTGAAGACTTCTTGAACTTTCTTTACTTTGTAAGTTTTTGTAACTGAAATGTACAGAAAAGGAAAACAACTGAATAATACATGCCAACAATACACACCACGCTTAAACAATACAATAGCTTAACTCAACTTAGCTCAATATTACAAACACGTTAAATGGTGTTTTAATACTTACAAAGACGAAAACCTTCCAAGGTACAAGTGGTAAGAGCATATTTAGCGCTATGAGTTATCTTAACTGCTGTTAACTGCTGTTAACTGCCGTTTTTGACCAACTTGTCCAGATACGTCAAAGATTGTACCTTAAGCAAGAGTGCTCACTCCTAGCGTGCAGCATGTAAAACGATATTCTCAAGGGAGAGAGGAGCCACTCTGACCAGAATTTAAAACCCAAACATCTTCTATGTTTCTACCATGCATTTACTTAAACTAGTTATAACTTTAAATTTCTGTCTTTTAACAAAAGGCAGCACACTCCCCGCTTGATATAATCACATTCTATCACAACAAACAATATTACATATTTGAACTCACTTGGTCATTTAGCATCAAATGACAATCACTCGGTTTCTGAAAGTAAAACAATAATCTCTGAAACTGGTCTTAAGAATACTTTAACAGTCCCATTTTGTACAATTCATACTTCTACTTTGCGGACTTTTGTGTCTCTGCTGGTAAAAGTCCTCACCACCAGTCCCATGGGCCACTCGTTCCTGCTAGCCTGAGTCTTTTAGCAGGACCACATCTCCTTTTTTGACATTAGGTCTGGTTTCCATCCATTTGCGGCGACTTTGTAAAGTGGGCAAATATTCTGGTTTCTTTGCTAAAGTCTTTCTCAGTGATGAAAGGCGTTTGAGGGCTTGTCCTCTATTATTAGGCAGCTTTTTTCTCTGAGAGCAAAAAGGTAAGGGTGCCACCCAGCTGTTCTCTTGGTTTTGATAGACTTCATTGTCCATTATTGTTAGAAATGTTTTGTCATCAATTGACATAGCTTGTTTGTCATCATACTCAGACCTAACAAACACAGTGTGTCCCAAACTATCCGTGTCACAGGCAGTGTTTAAAGGAGCCCCATAATTCTCTTTAACATGAATTATGTTTGGGCAGGGCTCAAAGTAGGATGCACGGCCATTATCTAAGGTTTGTGTTCTGTAAACGTTGACCTCTGACTGACCATGAGCGTTTCCTAAACACACTTCTCCCACAATAACCCAACCTAAGTCTAGCCTCTGGGCATAAGGTGCATTGTTGGGCCCGTTGATTTGCTCACGTACCTTATGAACCCTGAGGATGTCCCTGCCCAACAGTAAAAGGATAGGAGCATCGGGATCGACAGGTTGGATTTTGTCTGCAACTTTGAGTAGATGTGGGTGATGCTGCGTCATCTCAGGAGAGGGTATTTCACCTCTGTCATCTGGAACAGAGTCGCATTCTATCAGAGGAGGTAGCTGGAGGCTGATCTTTCCATCCATGGACTCGATGAAGAAGTTTGCAGCTCTCCTTCCTGATGTCTGTGCTTTTCCAGAGCAAGTCTTTAATGTGTAAGGAATAGGACTGGACTCAATATCAAAAAGGCTGAAAAACTCTGACTTTGCTAGTGACCTATTTGACTGTTCGTCTAGTACAGCATACATTTTAATAGCTCTTTCTTTTTGGCCAGCAGGATATGCTTTGACTAGAGTGATCTTAGAACATGAGCGTGGACTATCACCTTGTCCACATATCTCTGTGCATTTTGAGACAACTGAGGTTGAGTTGTCTACTTGCTCTTCACTGTCATTGTTTTCTTGTATTGTGCTCTCTGGAGTGCAAGAGGGACCAGGATGCATTGCTGATAAGTGTTTTGAACTGTCGCACTCTATGCATTTAACTGCTACTTTACAGTCTTTTGCAAGATGTCTGACAGATCCACAGCACCTGTAGCAGATGTGATGCTCTTTCAAGTAGGTCTTTCTTTCCTCAATGGGTTTATTTCTAAAAAGCTTACACTTTTTGAGCGGATGTGGTTTTCTGTGGATTGGGCACTGGCGATCTGGTTCCTCCAATTCATTTGGACTCCTTTGCTTAGACTCTGCTGTGATCTCTGTTTTATGTGCAGAAACAGTAGTTTTTTGACTGTTTGGTTTCAGTTTTTCTGCGTGAGAAAGGAAATGGCTGTTAGGATTGAATATTGCAAAGCTAGGGTCATTTCTCATTTTTGCCTGCTGCTGGATGAACTGTGTGAAAACTGTGAAAGGAGGAAATGACACCCTATGAGTCTCTTTGTACTGCGTTCCTACAGTTGTCCATCTTTCCTGTAAGTTGAAAGGAAGCTTTTCAACTATTTGTCTGACTCCTCGAGCTGTGTCTAGGTATGCAAGCCCAGGCAGGCCACCATCTTGTTTAGCACACTGAAGCTCCATTAAGATGTCGCCGAGCTCTTGCAGTTTAACATTGTCTTTGTTTGTCAGCTTGGGAAAGTCTTCTACTTTTTTTAAAAGTGCGTCCTCAATAGCCTCGAGTGAACCATAACACTCTTCAAGGCAAGGGCGTAGATTTCATCTCATTATTGGGGGGGACCATAAACAGGGAATTTTTTTAAGAGCAATTTTGGGGGGGTCGGCAAAGTTACAGTGAAATGTAATGCAAAATGTACAGAGGGAAGTTTATCCAAACTGCATGCATATACTATGCAGAATAATCAACAATAATATTGATTTAAATGGCATGTATTTTATTTAGTAGTCTTAATACTACTATTAATCAGTACAACAGTGATACTCATTACTCTTGTTAAAAAATGTAATGTGTTCAATCTGCAGTACAATAGACGACAAATAATGACAAGTGGCAAAATGAGAATTTTGCAAAATAGGTCCCCTCTAAATATTGTTTAAATTTCAGTTTGGCTTGTATTCATAGATTGCTGTGGTCAGTGTCACTGATAATCTGGTACAACATCTTCCCAAAATCTTAATGCTTAAAAAGAAAACAGTTTTCAAGGAGAAGAAATACTTTAATGCAGGGGTCACCAAACTTTTTGAGACTGAGAGCTACTTCAGTGGAACCAAGAGGCACAAAGGTCCACTTGTTCGTTCCAAACAAATTTGCATGGTTCAACTTTAATCATAGTATTAATAATAATACATTTACATACATGTGAATATATGACTGCCTGATCACATCTGATCTGGTCTGTATTATTAAAGACTCCACACAATGCTTTAGCTTGGTAAATATGATCAATTATTATTGATAATTACCAGTAGTGATTAGAACTCTCAATCAAGAACTTGAGTCCTCAGTTTGAATAATGTTTTGGTTCTTCTGTGCAAATGTAAATTGTTCTTAGCTTTGACTGGGAGTGTGGATGGTTGTTTGTCTCTTTGTCTGTCTCTGTGATGGACTGGAGACCTGTCTTGGGTGTCCCTGCCTTCACCCAAAAGCAGCTGAGATTGGTTCCAGTCCTAAACAAGGGGGCATAATGGATTACTTATTAACTGATATTTAAACATAAACACTATTTCTTTTATGTTAAACTCAGTTTGTAACATTTGAAATTCGTTGTATTTTATAAATATTTTATTAACTGTTTTGTAGAAATGAACACGTTTGTAACATTCATTCAAAATATGCCTTAACAAATCTGTAGCATTTTTTAAGAACCTATTAAGAATAAAATGTTCCAGTTGCAGATACAAAATATCAATAATGTAATATAATAAACAGTGACATTTTTTAATTAACCATGTGACATAAGTATTGATCCTCAACATTTTTTATAATAATAATTTAAAGCCCTTAAAACAACCACAGCTGCAACAAAGTGCTACACATATGAAATCATTTTAACTAATCATCACATCTTCTCTACTCTTTTTAAATTAATTATCTTTCACATATTTTATCATTACTTCTTTCAAGAGCTCCACACCTGAAAATATGATGAATGTGAATCCATCCTGCTCAAAGCTGCTCTGAGATTCTACTGTCTGTTGCAGAGCCACCAGGGAGCTAGTTAGCATTGAAGCTAGTGTGTTAGCTGATGAAGTGACGCTCCAAAGTGTTTTTCTGTTGCTACAGCCACTAATGATGCACAGACACACTTGTCTTTCAACACTGTGAAAGACCTTTTCCTCCCAGTCACTGTCACCTATGTTTTAAGTAGCTACTTACTGGAAGTTAGTACTTTGTGCAGCAGCTCACTCCCCACCAGCGGCTCCGCGAGCCTGTGACCTCCGCTGCTGTTGTTGTTCCTTGTAAACATTGGACTAAACCATTTGCCAACAGAGAAGGGGGGGTGGGCAAAATTTCCTTCTTTTTTTTTAGAATAATGGCGGATTTCTCTCTTTTTTTGCCTTTTTATATTTATATTGTTTAAAGACACGATTTCCTTTATTGAATTATTGGGGGGGACAGATCTATATTTCCCCAAGATTGGGGGGGTCCAGACCCCCCCGACCCCCCCAGGATCTACGCCTATGCTTCAAGGCGTTGCCAGATCCTCTCGGAACCTGCCGCAGGATTGAGGACGTGTACAGCACGAATGCGTTTTGCCTGTTCAGATGACTTTGGACCTAAATATTTTGTCAATAAGTCTAATTCTTCTCTTGGAGACAGACTTAGGTCTTTGGTGGTGCTGATGAATGAGGTTTTCCATGCCCAATAATTTTCAGGTTTGTCATCGAATTGTAGAAGACCTGTACTCACTAATTCTTTGCGGATGAGATATTTTGCAAAATCTTGAGTATTGTTTGTTGAGCATGTGTGCACAGTCGGCTCCTGTTTAATTACACTGTTTGTTGATAGTGGGTTTGTTTGAATGTTGACTGCTACAGGATTGGCTACCTGTGCACTGCCTTGTATTTTTTGGGCATGGTCATTTCTTTCATGAGGCTGTTCTTCAGTGTGCTGAGTGTCAGGAAAGAACTCACACTGCTGTTGAACATATTCACTCGTTCGCTGCGCAGGGCTGTTAGGTTCCGCTTCAACGCAGAGTTCTCTACAGAGCTCCCCGCTCTGATTCTCTGCTTCTTCATAAGCTGTGGCTTCTGCTTCAGCTGCAGCTATTGCTTTTTGACACTGGAGGACATGTAGATCTGCATCTAGTTCAGCTTTCTGCTTCATCATGTCAGCTTTTTGTTTCATTATGTCAGCTTCTTTTTTAGCGAAGGCTAGTTGCGCACGTGCTGCTTGAGCTTTAGCGTAGGCCCTCGCAGCTGAAGAACCTGTTGATGATGAAGACGTTCGATGAGACTGCCTGGTGGGTGCTCTGGATACCTGTGACCTGGTGTCGAATGGTTGTGGTTGCCGCTCCCCTGTAGCTGATTGAGTGGTAGCTTCTGGTTGTTGCTCATCGCCAGTTGCTCCACTTGACTGCTCAGCATCGTAGTCTCTGTGATAGCTTCTCCCCGAGCGAAGACTCATGTTGCTTAAGTAGCTCTGTATGCTTGAACCCGCTGAGTAACACGTCTTTTTACTGTGCTGTCCTCACGACACGTGACTATGTGAGGCTAGACAGCCAGCTAACAAAAAGTAAAGTAATAATAAAAAAAGTCCCCACTCAAGCTTGCTTTCTTGATTTTACTGAAGACTTCTTGAACTTTCTTTACTTTGTAAGTTTTTGTAACTGAAATGTACAGAAAAGGAAAACAACTGAATAATACATGCCAACAATACACACCACGCTTAAACAATACAATAGCTTAACTCAACTTAGCTCAATATTACAAACACGTTAAATGGTGTTTTAATACTTACAAAGACGAAAACCTTCCAAGGTACAAGTGGTAAGAGCATATTTAGCGCTATGAGTTATCTTAACTGCTGTCAACTGCTGTTAACTGCCGTTTTTGACCAACTTGTCCAGATACGTCAAAGATTGTACCTTAAGCAAGAGTGCTCACTCCTAGCGTGCAGCATGTAAAACGATATTCTCAAGGGAGAGAGGAGCCACTCTGACCAGAATTTAAAACCCAAACATCTTCTATGTTTCTACCATGCATTTACTTAAACTAGTTATAACTTTAAATTTCTGTCTTTTAACAAAAGGCAGCACAGGCTCGCTTAAAAAGAAAGGTCTTCAAGCCGCTTTTAAAGTCAACCAGTGACTGTGGAGCTCGCAGGCAGTCAGGAAGAGAGTTCCATAGGCCGGGGGCAGCCACACTGAAAGCCCGGTCTCCCATGGTCCTTAATTTGGTTCTCGGAATGTGAAGGAGATTACTGTTCTGTGACCGTAGAGACCGGGTGGATGAATATGGAACAAGAATGTCCTTTAGATAATCTGGTGAAGTTCCGTGTAAGCATTGGTGTGTAATGAGAGCAGTTTTGTACTGAATTCTGTAGGCGACAGGAAGCCAATGAAGGTTATGGAGAATGGGTGTAATATGTTCAAATTTACAAACTCTCAACAAAATCCTTGCTGCACTGTTTTGAACATATTGAAGCTTCTGAAGGTATTTACCAGGGATTCCAATAATAATAATAATAATAATAATAATGAATTCAATTTATAACGCACTTTTCATTAATGAAAATCTCAAAGTGCTACAAAGTGCAACAGAATTAAATGTCAATAAAACAAGTAATAAATAATAATAAACAGGGAGTTGCAGTAGTCGAGCCTGGAGGAGACAAAGGCATGGACGAGTTTCTCAGCATCAGAAAAAGTTAGAGATGGGCGAAGTCTGGAGATGTTTTAAAGATGGAAGAAGCAGGTTTTAAACAGAAGCTTAATGTGATTTTCAAATGTAAGATGAGTCCATTTTTATTCCAAGATTTTAAAATTACTTATGTTTTTATTATGTAATTTGCTCTATATAACTTAAAGTCTGATGCGCAGATTTTATTGCAACATTTCCATTGTTTGCTAGACCATTAAATGAAACACGGCTGTTCTCACCCCATGCTCCTGTCCCCACCAACACACACACACCTCACTCTCCTGACAAAGTAGAAGGAGGCAGTTGATTAGATTCCATGCTGGGCAAAGAGCAGTCTCCTTATCAGTTCCAGATAGTGGCAGAGTGGACATCTTTGAATCTGTCAGCACAAAATTCACATCCACACTCTCCTTCTGTACATTTGTGCGGCTGGTCTATCATGTTCAAGTAAGAGCGCTCTTTTCAAGAGTGTTGTCTAGCACTCGCACACACCCTTTCTTCAGGATGCTTTGACTTCTCTTTTGTGCTTGTACTGCTGATTTACCCTGCATTGCAGTTTGTTGTCAAAGGTCTCGAGGTTTGGAGCTAGCAAACGGAGGCTTCTGTTTAGGAGAGCAACGTAGTAACGTTCACAGCACACATTTTAGTTTTTCTTTTGCCTGGAGGTGGGAAGCAGATCTGTCTTAATTATCACACTGGGCAGGCCGTTGCATGTCCTGTTAGCTCATAGAAGGTTTTTGGAAAAGGTGCACACCACCCTTATGTTTTGTGTCTAGCTGTATGTGCAAAATTAATTTGTACATTAAGTTTAAAATCATAAATGTTACTGATAATTCTATAAATGCTCAGCTTAAATTTAGTATGTTAACATAGTAAACTGAATAAATGACCATTTACCTGATATCAGCAACTCAGAAGATTGAAGACAACTACCGGTAGTGTCTTTCCTGAAGTTGTTTGGCAGGTCTTTGTTAAAGCCATCAGCATTTTGGGTGGGTTGTGGAGTTTTGTTGTCTTCAGTCTGTTCGTGAACAATGGTTACAGTGATGTCAGTTGATTGAGTGCTTTGCAATAAAGTTAATATTTACTCGTACTAAATTTTTGAGGACCAAACACTGTTAAAAAAAAAAAACAAGTCTGTATTTAAGCTACAGAAGAAGGTATGGGTGGTATATCCAGCAATGACAAGTGACCGTGACATCAGGAATTGAGAGCACAAGAAGCTTAAAAATACCAATAGATGAAAGAGGAAATTGAGAATAAAAAGTCAAGGCCTCACTTGTGCCAGTGGTCATTGAAGTACCGGTACTCAGACTGAAAATGTGCCTCCACCATATCCCAGGAACGACCTTAGAGATCTCTATCCAAAACAATGCGGTCCTAGCAACAGCTAAGGTCTTATTAATTCAATTCACTTTATTTATGTAGCACCAAGTCACAACAGAAGTCATGTCAGGGCACTTGACAAATACATTTGCATACATCAAAAAAGTCAACTAGTAAATGCTATCTATCAAAGGAAGCCAGCAGATTGCATATTCACTTGATCACAGACTCCAATTCTGAGCAATCACAAAGGTAACAGTGGGAAGGAAAACCTTCCCTTATAACAGGAAGAAACTCCAGCAGAACCAGGCTCAGGACGAGCAGCCATCTGCTTCATCCGGTTGGGTTTGAGAGAACAGGAAGGTGAAACAAATACAGACCTTCAGGTCCAGGTGTACTTTCTACTGGAAGAAAGACACACAAAAAAACATGTTAAGATAAAAATATTTACAAATACAAACGGGTATAGAAAGACAGCAACAGAGTGAGGAAATGTGGTCAGTTTGTCCTCCAGCAGTCTAAGCCTTTAGCAGCAAAACTAAGGGATAGCTTGGGAAACCTAAGCCGACCCTAACTATTAAGATTTATCAAAAAGGAAAGACTTGAGCCATTTTTACAAGTATACAAACGCGTCAGCCTCATGGACAGAAACTGGAAGTTGGTTCCACAAGAGAGGAGCCTGATAACTGAAAGATCTGCCTTATTACCATAGATCCAAGACCCTCTGGTAGGAAGAAGGGCCCAAAGTTAAAGTGAAGGGGAACTGCCCAGGAGGATAAAAATAGGGCAATCTGGGTGTTTTTAATTTTTGTTTTTCAGTATAAAATTATTAACATTTTTTAATTGTGACTATTCTTATCTCTCCTCAGTTTATAACTGGACGGTGGACGAGGTGGTGGAATGGCTCATCACTTATGTGGAGCTGCCACAATATGTGGACGCATTTCGCAAAATGAACTTCAATGGCAGTGCTATGCCAAGGTAGGAAACGTCATGGTTTATTTTAAGTACCGTACTTTAAACCTAACTAAATATGTGAAAAGAATGTAGCAAATAAAACTTAACATTTCCTCAAAAACAGTACTTTTTTATTTTTTATTTCCACATCCCCATTATTTAATTAATTCTGGCATCGTTTTCTACTCATGTTTTTTTTTCCCCCCATTGTGATATTTTTGGCTATTACAGGGTTTCTGCAGGGCATTAAAAGCATTAAAAGTCATTAAATGGATTTAGCAAAATTTAAAGCCTTAAATGGCTTTAAAAAGCATTACATTTTAATATCGGTGTCATTAAATATTTTTCATTTGTTTTCAAGAAAAACAAGATGAGCAATTTTGGAATCTTCTCAGCCAGAATCGCTCATTGGAGTCAGAGTCAGAGAGTCTTTATTGTCATTTGCACCGCATGTACCGGTAGTACATGTGATGAAATGAGATTATATACACAGGGTCCCAGTTACATCCAACAACAAAATGTAAGAGAAAAACAGTAATAACATCTAGGATATGAACTAAGAAAAACATCCAACTAGAAATACACTAAGCCCTAGAGTAATAGAAAAACGTCATTACAAACAGCAGCACGAACATGAGTCTTTATGAGCAGATGGTCACAGATGAACACAGCAACAAGAAAACAGATCAGCATCAGCATGATGTGATATTTCACAGTGATTATTCTTATTATTTATTTATTCATGAGTCTAACAGCCTCAGGGTAGAAGCTGTTCCTCAGTCTAGTGGTTCTACATTTGATGCTCCTCAACCTCCGTCCTGAGGGGAGACTATATCAAA
>JBBPBX010046099.1:0-26729 GCA_038048925.1 Garcialebias charrua | reverse complement strand
AGCAGAAGAAAAAATCTTATGATATCCGCCCCTTTTTAAACAAAATCAATTCAAACAATCAATTTTAAACAATAATTATCCATGAACCAATTATGTAACTTATTACAATTCACAAATATATGGTACTTATAATTTTCACCGTTTATATATATATTTTCAAAAGTTCACTCAATCAATTTCTTAAATATAAACACAGACTTAGCTTTTTTGACATTATTATCCAAACCATTCCACATACACTGTATTAAAGTAGACCTACTCCTAAAACTTGTTCTATAACGTGGTTTAACAAAAATGCCAGTTCCCTTATAGTTATAACTGCTTTCCCTCTTTACAAAATGTTTTTGAATATTCGGAGGTAGTGTTTGATTCTGTGAAAAAGGCGTTCAATACAAGATCAACTGGACTTTATTTGTTGCAAAAGACGTTTCGACCCCTATCCAGGGGGCTTTTTCAATTGAGCTTTTTCAATCGAATTGAAAAAGCCCCCTGGGTAGGGGTCGAAACGTCTTTTGCAACAAATAAAGTCCAGTTGATCTTGTATTGAACGTCTTTTTGATTTTATGATGTCCTGGACGACTGAGAATCTTCACCAGCATGTTTGATTCTGTGCTTCATACATTAGTAAAAGAATACAGGGAGTCCTCGACTTACGACGCCCTTGACTTACGACAATCCGGACTTACAAATGCGCTCCAAACGCTAGTACGTGCTGTGTTTATAGATGAATGTGTGGTGTAATGTGTTAGCTAACCGTTTATAAATAGAGTTCTGTGCATGTTTATGGACCAGTATGTACGCTTGTTCAGTCTCATGTCGATAAACGGGTGTGCAGTGCAGCGTATGAACGCCACGTGTTCAGAGTTCCGACTTACGTCAAAAAATCCGGACTTACGAACGCCACGTGTTCCGACTTACGTAAAAAAATCCGGACTTACGAACGCCACGTGTACCGAGTTCCGACTTAAGTCAAAATCGGGTTACGAACAGTGCGTAGAAACGTAACTCGTACGTAACTCGAGGACTCCCTGTATTATATTCCACCAGATCATAGAACTTCAATAGTTTCATTTTAGAAAACAATATATTAGATGGATGACAGTAATGCACTCTTGTTATGATTCTTATAGCTCTTTTCTGTAAGATAATAATAGGCTTTGTTATAGTTCTGCACGCTGTTCCCCAAACATCAACACAGTAATTCAAATGTGGTACAATTATTGCATTACACAGCAAATACAAGGCTTTATCGTTCAATAAGTCTTTCACTCTGTATAATACAGCCGTGGATTTAGATATTTTTGTTTTAACAGAATTTATGTGCTGCTTCCAAGACAGTTCATCATCAATAATTATTCCCAAAAACTTTGTTTCATTCACTACATATTTCAACACCATTAATTATGAAAGGAACAGCAGAAGATATATTTTCATTACTAAAAATCATATAGTTTGTTTTATCTGTGTTCAATGATAGCTTATTTAAATCAAACCAAGTTTGTATCTTGACAAACTCCTTTATAATGAACTCTTAACAATTTTTCCAAGTCATAACCCGAATAAAAAAAAGTGGTGTCATCAGCAAAAAAGACACAATTGAGAATACCAGACACATCCATCAGATCATTGATATATAAAATAAACCACTTTGGTCCCAATACAGAGCCCTGTGGCACTCCACATGAAACACTACAGAGTCCAGATCTTAAGGCTGAAATATACCTGAGCGTTCTCCCTATACGCCTATACGCCACATACATACGTCAAGGCAAAAGCGTAGCCTCGCGTAGCCCCTCAGGGCACGAACGCGCAAAGCTTTTTTTTTTACGACCGCGCACGCTTGCGCGGTCTGACCATAAACTTCCCCGGCGCCGGACTGTTTTGTATGTTACACAAATGAATTAAATTCCTCTTCTTTATCGCTGATCGGGCCTTTTCTTTTGTTTTTTTGCCTAAAGTCAAGTAACCGCTTCTTCCTCCGTTCACTCCATGACTGAAATGAATGAATTCAGGTCCTACCTGGCAGCGCGATGTTTTAAATATTCCCTGGTGGGCTGTGTGCTGCAGGAAAAGCGCTCCCTGTTATTATTTTTATTTCTGAGAGAACTTTTTATAACAGAAACACCGCATCAGAACACCGCAGCGGTCTTCAGCGAGCTGCTCATGATGCATTCTCGAGGTTTCACTGAGCTGACTGAAAGCTGTCAATCATTTCAGTAGGCGTGTCAGCAAGTGACCAATCAGCGACCTCAGTTGAGTCCCCTCCGCGCGCAGCTGCTCACATTACAACAAGGATTTGGAGCGAGAACGCGAGCATTTGAAAGCTGATAGCTTCTGAAGCTATTTCAGCGAAACGCATGCGCACAAAATGCGCGCGTAGAGTGGCGTAAGGGAGGACGCTCAGGTATATTTCAGCCTTTAGATCAGGGGTGTCAAACTCATTTTGATCTGGGGGCCGCATACAGCTTAATCTGATCTCAAGGGGGCCAGACCAGAATACCATATCTGTCAAGTCTCCCGTTTTGGCCGGGAAACTACCGTATTTTACCCCTCTTTCCCGTCGTTATCCCGAATTATTATTTTCCCGGAAATCTCCCGTATTATAATATTAAAAAAAAAAAAAAAAACATTCCGGTGCCTCTGTCACTAGCCTCGCGAGAACTGCCACCTGCAGTCGCCTCGGTGGCAGTTCTCGCGATGTTGTGCTGGCGCGGTCGAGAACAAACCCGGAAAAACACAGAGATGGATGTAACGAGAAGTAACGAGAGAGGACGCGTCCCTGCCAAAAAAGTTAAGACTTCGTGTAAATATGTTGAAAAATGGGACAGCGAATTTACTTTCCTAAAGTTTATTACGCGTTTTTTAAGATTTGTAACTGCGACTTTAGTGTCTCTCATGGGGGAAGGAACGATGTCCGTCAGCATGAAAAATCCGTCAAGCACAAAGGTAGGCATATCAGATTGTGCTCACTTTACCGCAGTGGTTTGAAAGTGGCTGATAGGTAGTTATTTTAGATTTCTTGTAAACCTGTCTTAAAATGTAAGGGTTGGGCTAGTGCAGGGGTCTGCAACCTGCGGCTCTGGAGCCACATGCTGCTCTTTGGTCCCTCAGCAGTGGCTCTTCCAAGCTTTGATCAAAACTAACTTTAAACTGAATTTTATTTGTTCTTATAACAACAAAAAGGGCTAGTTTTAGCAGTTTTTCCTGTCATTTCCTTTGCAAATGTGTGAATACTAGAACTAATAGGAGTAAAACATAAGTTAACTTTATTTATTCGAAGTAGGATATTTAATTTTTCCACAATTAAAATAATTTACCTAGACCTGCATAGTTCATTATTTTATTTTTTAATTGGGAAAGATCACATTATTTTTCCTTCTTTATGATAATCTGGTCTTTTTTAGTCTTAAAATGTAAAAATATCAACAAATCATTAGATATTTTCAGCTTTACAATGGCCAGAAAACTACTGGTCAGAAAATTGTCCTTTAACAAACTTAAAGTGGTCTGTGGGCCACCAGTTGAGAATCCCAGTTGTAGCAGGTATTGTGGCTCCGGAAACGTTTAATTTAGTGAACAAAGGGGCAGAAATGGCTCTTTTGATCATAAAGGTTGCAGATCCCTGGCCTAGTGGGATGGCTCGGCGTACCCGGCAGAAAATTTCCCTTATTTTTAAATCCAAAACTTGACAGGTATGGAATACTCATTCCAAAAGTCCACTTTTTTTCTTTGTATTAGTGCAAAGAATAAATAAATTATAAAAATATTAACATTAAATTAATTGTCCTTTTACACTTTTACTCAGTTTAACATTTTAGTGCATTACACATTAAAAAACTGATCAGTGATTGCACGTTTTAAAACATTTATTCAACAAACTGTTTTGTTAAATACCCTGATGCATGCTCAATAATCCAGGAAAAATCTAAAAAAGCTAAGTCTGGGCCTCTGGACATAAAAAAAACAGTTTTGTTAAAACACTTTCCTGCATGTTAAAAATGCATCATCAAAATTTAGAAATGAATGAATTTTAAATCCATTTTCCACATCTAGGAAGCAACTGTGAACACATAAATTGAGCTTTGAGCGTAGCTGTTTTATTAATGTTCGTTAGTGAAAACTTGCTCACAGGTAGGTAGTCCCAAACATGGACATTTTTGCAGCCAGTGCTGTCAGTTTAGGATAGTAAGAGATACTTGTAAAATGTTTCCAAGCCCACAGAGGCAAATTTGTCCTTCAATTCTACATCAGACTGCAAATAAATGATTTCAACATGTCAACAGCACATCCGACGCTCTGATGGTGAGAGAAAAACTGCAAATTCTGTCTCGAGTTTGCCTTTGTGGCGGTGCTGACACGACTGTGGCTTCGTGCACTCGGCCCATCTTGTGTGCGTAATTTCAATCATGTGCCCTGTCAATAAAGATATATTCTATTCTTCTAAAGACCTGAAATCGTTTCTCAAACTCTCTTAGCAACCCTGAAATCTTGTTTTTGTACTGTTTCACATCAGGAGGAACGCTTGCTGCGCACATGAAGACAGGGAAAATGAGCAGAGCCTCCGTTTGCTATCTGCTGCGTCTTTCATACTAAAACACAGCGCCCCTGAGCCCTAGAGGCAGCCGGTTTTGAGTAGGACAACATAGGAACTGACTAAAACACAGCGCCTCTATAGCGGACAACATAGGAACTGCAGATTTTTAAGAAAATAGCGTTTATTCTTTTTTTTAATAATTCAGATTCATACGCGGGCCGACTAAAAACCGCTGGCGGGCCGGATGCAGCCCACGGGCCGCGTCTTTGACACCCCGGCTTTAGATAATCTATTTGTACAAATTGTTTTCTGTCATGCAAATAGCTACGTATCCACTGCAAAGCAGGTCCTCTGATACCACATTTATCCAATTTTCCAAGTAGAATAGTATGGTCAATTGTATCAAATGCCTTTTTTAGATCAACAAACACACTAACACAATATGGTTTTTGATCCACTGCTGCAGTTACATATTCCATCAACTCCATAAGAACTATAGCCTGGTTTAAACCAGACCCATGTCCTTCACTTCGCTTCGTACTAGGGTCTGGGACTTCTCCCATAGACAAGGATTTCTTCGGTAGATTTTTGAATGGACCAATCAGAGAACAGAAGGCGGAGTTTTGTTAGTATAGCCTGGCGAGGTCCAGGGCAGGCTAACTATTCAGATAAATTGCTCAGAAACCACTCAGTGGATATTTCTTTTCTGCTACCAGTGTGTAATTATATGGCTCTAATTTACTGACTGTTGGCCTGGATGAAACATTTGAGATAAAATTCGATTTTTTATCATTTATTTTCGTAGCGCACCCGAGGCTGTTTGGAAAATGTCAAACCGAAACAATTTAAATCCAGCAGATTTGACCATTTCGTGAATTGATTTAGGAACTGTTAAGCTCAGGAACACTTCTGATATAACTTCAGCTAAGAAATGTATTTTTTCTCAGCAAAGAAATAATAGTTTTTTACCTTGTTTTCTTGAAAATTCCTTCGTGGCGGCAGCCATTTTAACTGACGACGTCAGTCGACGTCGTTCAAAACTCCGCCTTCTGTTCTCTGATTGGTCCGGTCAAAAATCTACCGGAGAAATCCTTGTCTATGGGAGAAGTCCCAGACCCTAGTACGAAGCAAAGTGAAGGACAAGGGTCTGGTTTTAACCAGACTATAAGAACTATGGAAGTTGATTGATTTGATCTGAACCCATATTGACTGTTACTTAAAATGTTATGTTTATCTAGAAAAAGGTCAAATCTAAATACAAATATTTTCTAAAATTTTTGAGAATTGTGGCAGCAATGAAATAGGTCTGTAGTTGTTATATAGACACCTGTCACCATTCTTAAAAAGAGGAACCACCTTAGCTATTTTCATTCTGTTCGGAAATATTCCAGATGAAAATGAAAAATTACAAATATATGTGACACAGCAAGCTTATGGACTTTATGGAACAAGTAACTACTGCTGTTGACCATAAACAATAATGTGTTAGTGTGTTTGTTGATTTAAAAAAGGCTTTTGATACTGAAATATATGTATATCAGTATTACACCTGAATCCCACATATTATGTGTTATGATTTATGTTCACTTAATTCCACCATATAATGTGAAAATATATTCAAGATGGAACCTTTATTTACGGGTTTTATTTTCAATAGGGAAGAGTTTTTCAGTTACACGCCTGCACCATACAACAGACATAACACTGGATGATTGACATACAGAGCTGGTAGCTTGTTGGCTGAGAGACGGATCACGTACAGAGTAGGGGAAGTTCTAGGGCGGTTTCAAGGCGGTTCGGTTCCAGGATTGGTCCCATGAGGCGATGACGTCATCTGGAGGTATAAAACCGTGATCCGCCTTCGAAGATGTGTGTGTGTGTGGACTTGTGCTCGGAGTGAGGTCTGTTAAATTGCTGTAAGGTTTATTCTTATTATGTACAATAAACCTGCATAAACTTGCACATTCGTTTCAGAGCCTTCCTTCAACTTTTGAACTGCAACAATTTGGTGATCCCGACGTGAGAAGTTTGCAGTTTCGCCTGAAACGGAAGCCGTTTGGGGGTTTCCCCCACGAGTGGCGGAGCAAGCTGCAGCCAAATGGCGCCTTCATTCAGGTGAGCAGATCTTCCGTTTATAACTAAATGTCTGCTATTGAAAACGCTAAATTTACCTTGGCTGTATACTGTTCTGTCTACGGGTGGGCAAAATTACACCGTAGTCTAGCTACGGTCGTTTGTGTTAGCATTTAACAGTAAAATAACGTGAACTACTGTTGGTATTTCATTTGAATGTGCATTTTTTTTTGCGGGTTTCGTACATGTAAGTAAAGTGAAAAGCACATAGAGTCCATAGACACACACAGGGATAGCATATGAGTGCCGAGTTTGCGTTTTCCCCCTCTATGAGCTCTGGCCTGTTGGCTAGGAGACACTTTCTTTTTATTTATTTTTTTTGGGCTCCGGGGAGCTGTGGGGCTGAGGCTTGATCGTGAACTCTGGGACTCTGTCGCCGTCGAGTCACAGGGCTTTTATCCAGCACACGGTCTCCGCCGTTCAGAGTGGGTTGCTGCTCCGGGTTCACAGGTTGCCGTGCATGTGATTTAAGTTCACAACCGGGACTGTGATCGCTGTTAAGAGTCACATTTTCCCTCCCCTTCCCAGTTGATGTTGATTACCGTATTTTCCAGTGTATAGGTCGCAATTTTTTTTATTTTCATTTTTTTTTTTACTTTCTTTTGTTTATTTATTTATTTTTTCTTAGACCCTTGCGACCTGTACTCTGGAAAGTGCTGTATACACGCAAATAAAGGCAATAGGGAAAGATTTTTTATTTTATATATTGTTTCAGTGGGTGTATTTGCCGGCAGTAGGTCAATTGTGAAGTCTACAGAGACTACCACTGCTGTGCTCTGGGGTGATATTTTTATTGGGTGTTTTAAAAGGGTGATTTAAAACAGGCAGTTTCTTGGTTGGCTATTGCAGCTGTCCTGGGTTCTGGCTGGAGGTTTGCTCACTTCACCCTTGTAAAACACGTGTATAACATTAAAATGTCTGACGTACCTATACAAACTTGGAAAAATTGTGCTCCTGGCACATTAGGATCTGTATTTCATGATTTGTGGGTTTCATGGAGTAGGAAAGTTGCTGTCAAGAATGTTCTTGGTGAGAAGAGACGTTTAGTTTCTTGGGTGGATAACATGTGTCGGTCAGGGATGTTTCCTGGTGTGGATGATCCGTCTCCATCCCCTGCTGGACTGAATAAACTTATTGTACAGTCAGATAGAGCTTTGAGGTTGGCGTTAGATGAGAAGGAAAAATGTTCTGTTCTAGTGCGTAGAAAGAAATATAAGGACTGGCAGAAGGCGGACGCCTTTAATAGGGACTGCTCGTTATTTTTGGATGAAATGTGCAAAATCCTAGGTAGACAGAAACCTGCTCTGAGGAGTGTGCACAAAGCAGTTTCACAGAGACAAGTTGTTGGCTCGCAATCATATTTATGGCCGTCTGCAGATAAGACCTTGGTGCCTGGTACCACAGAGCTCCCCCTTAAAGCCGGTGCTGCTATCGTACCAGGAACAGAGACATGCCTTGAAACTGAACGGCCTTGTGCTCCCCCTCCTCCTCCTCCTCTTTGCCCCACTCCCCCTCCTCCTCGTCCTCCTCCGTATGCACCTGTGGGCCTTACTCCACACAATCAGATACCATTGTCGGAGCGCACATCCATAAATCGGGCTGAGCTCTCACTGGGTTCTGGTTCTGAACACACAGGATCCAGCTCAGACTTGCTTCTCGTTACAGGAGGTATTTTACAGACAAGATCAGCTGAAAATAGGAACGTGGTGCAAGACCATGTGCAAACATTGATGGGTGGTATTCATACCACTCCTGG
The DNA here is from genome assembly GCA_038048925.1 of Garcialebias charrua. Lineage (NCBI taxonomy): Eukaryota > Metazoa > Chordata > Actinopteri > Cyprinodontiformes > Rivulidae > Garcialebias > Garcialebias charrua. Next base: position 18,306 of record JBBPBX010046099.1, on the reverse strand, counting down.
CTCTGTGGGTGAACAAAAGGGAGGTGATGTGTTTCGTCCACCGTCCTCTGATGCTTCTTTCAGCATGACATCTTTGGGGGCTTCATATGACTCCGTGCCACTGACCTGTCTTGTTCCAACTATTTGTCATGACCTCAGGCCTCCTGCCACAACTTTTGATAAGGTCACCGGCTGGCAGCGAGGAAATTCAGGTCATTTAAATAGAATTGCTGACAATGTTCATACCTGCCTTGACGAAGCGCCTCTTGCTCAATTCATGTTACCTCTCGTTTCTTCAACCACAGCTGAGGGGGTCCGCAAACAGACTTACACGCCTTTTAGTTTGCAGGATACTGAGTTGATCCGTCAGCGTTTGCCTGATATCCAGAAAGGAGGTTCGGCTTGGATCCGCGCTTTTCTGGAGGCTTGCGCCGGAATTGTGCCATGTCTGGGTGATTGGAGGAGGGTTTTCACAGCATGCACGTCGTTTGGTAGTTTGACTGAAATAGAACAGGCTGCTGGGACTAAATTGGACCCAGACAGTGACACCCTACATGACCACGTTCAGATTTTATGGCCAATTATTCGAGAGAAATATCCGACGTCTATGAAATCTTCAGACTTGTGTGAGATTCCTCCGGCTATTACAGAATGGGGCACAATCTACCTATCTAGAGTTAAGCTCTTGTGGGAAAATAGAACTGGAAATGATCCAACGATTGATCCTACGACTCAACTGTTGTTCAGAGGAGCTGTAGAGAGCTCTCTGTCTGATGATGTTAAGAAGAGCTTGGCGTCTGTTGTTGGCCTGACAAAGATGGATTATGATTTATGGGCAGCCCACATTGTTCATTTTATTGATCAATCTTTTGATAAGAGGGAGTCTGATGACAGGGAATTGAAATCCCTTGAAACTCAATTAGCTAAGGCCCAATTGAAAGACATACGTGACAAACTTAATGTCACAAAGGTGAATGCGATTCAGATGCCCCAGGTTCAGGGTCCTTCTACATCATCTGATAATTCATATCAACAGAGACCTCTGGGCCCATCCACATCCTGGCGCAGAGGTCATAACAAACGTCTGAGGGGCAACCCTCAACCCACGGACAAGTGCCGCAGATGTAACGGGGTGGGGCACTGGTATTTTCAATGTCCGACCAAACAGGATTTATCGAGACAGGAGGTGACGCCAGCTCGTTATCCACATGACGTATATCCACCACCACCAGATCATACTCCACATGGCCCTATGCCGGGAGCCAATAATCAGGCCCCAGGCCAATATCCTATTCAATAGGGGTGCCCTGGTCCGGCAGTAGGTGGTGTCTTGTATCCAGAACCTTTGGTATCGTTAACCATTAACGGCCGAAATCACATGTGTATGGTTGATACAGGCGCCAGGTATTCGTCAGTTAACACGTCACTCCCACGATCAAAGAATACCGTACCTGTTGTTGGATTCTCGGGCAAGCCAGAGGAGTGGCCGCTCTCTTGTTACGTACCATGCGTGTGGAATAATCTGCGCTTTGAACACTCCTTCCTGATTTCTGACACATGTCCAGTGAACTTGATTGGACGAGACATTCTGTGTGATCAGAACGTGACTTTGATGATGAGTCCTGACAACGTCCAGCTGAGTTTTCCTGATGGAACTGTTCAGTACTGTGCTACAGTAAAAAGCTCTATTCATCAGATGCTCCAGGTCCAAGGGACTTCTGCTGAGTCTGGTCCAGCTGAACTTCAGGCTGAGGTTTGGTGGGGAGCTGTCCCTGACTTTACAACGACGCTCTTGTACGACACACTGCAGAGCTGGAACGCCTGGATTAATGTCATAAGATCTTATGACACGCTTCCTGATGTGGCACATTGCACGCTGAACTATGACCTTTGTGGTGATGGGGACTACGATGTGCTCTGGACAGGACTGCTGGAACATTGTCAAGAGACTGGTGAATTTCCAGTGGCTGAAATCATGGACATCTATGTGGCCCCGGAGGGAGTGGTGGTAGGTGTGAAGTTGCCCGCACCGTTAATGCAACTGTATATGCTTGGCGATGTATCGGCTCCGCATGTGTCATTGATGGTTGTGTCTGGTGCTGATGCGAAGAATTTAGGTCCTGTGATGAGACGCTGTCTGGCTGTACGGGAATGGGTGCCAACAAAAAATCCAAACTTACACTATTCTCCAGAAACTGATACTTATAGGATCACACACAGATCATTCACATTATTGTTACCTGAGAAACATTCTCTGCCTAGATCGCATGGCGGAGAAAACACAGACCATGTTGATACGGACAAACTGTTAGCCAGTTTGCCTGATACACTTTGGGCCAGGAGTTCTACAGATGTGGGCCTGCTGAATGTCAAACCTGTCTCGATCGTTCTGAAGCCAGGCACGATTCCAATCTATAAACATCAATATCGACTCCGACAGGAGCAGATTGACGGTATAGAGCAAACTATTAAGGGTTTGCTGGAAGCTGGTGTGTTGCAGCCTACTGTTTCGAGCTGGAACACACCTCTACACCCGGTACCAAAAGCTGATAAATCTCATTACCGTTTAGTTCATGATTTGAGGCCTATAAATAAGGTTGTTGTTCCATCTAATTATGGTACTCCAAATCCTTATGTTATGATGAATGCTATTCAGCCTGAACACAAGTTTTTTACTTGTATTGACCTGGCGAACGCGTTCTTTTGTGTGCCTCTGGACGCTGGATCAAGGGATCTGTTTGCATTTACCTTTAAGGGGAAACAATTCACGTATAATAGATTACCTCAGGGTTTCGTGGATTCACCCTCTTTGTTCAATCATGTGTTGAAGCAAGTCCTTACTGATTTGCCTTTGCCACCAGGAGTGGTTTTAATCCAATACGTCGATGATATTCTGATAGCAGCTCCGACTTCAGGAGCTATTATGCAGGCATCTGAGGCTGTGCTTCGACATCTAGCTCAGTGTGGTTTTAAAGCAGTGCTTCTCAATTATTTTCTGTTAAGCCCCCCCACAGGAAGAAGAATCCGGTCCGCGCCCCCCTACTCTCCGCTGCGACTATAAATACGGTGGCAGTAATAACCTCGCACATACCAAAAGAGGGTTAAAAAGAAAAAGGTTTATTATACGTCCACTGTAGTATAATTTGTATATAAAATTGTGATTCTCAATTCAAGTCCTCAGGCCTCCCTGCTCTGAATGTTTTAGATGTGCCTATTCCAGAACAGATGATCCACATGATTGCATGACCTCTTCTGCAGCCACCAAGTCCTGCAGAAGCAGGTGTGCAGAGGTAAAGTGGCATATGCAATCTTCTTCTTCTTTCGGCTTTATTCCCTGCGTTAGGGGTCGCCACAGCGAACTGGTCGCACGAAGATTTGGCAGTTGTTTTTACGCCGGATGCCCTTCCTGACACAACCACAGACCACCGAGCAACCACAGCCCTCTGTGTGGAGCAGAGAGCTGATATCTAGGGTTCCCGGGGGAGCAGATGGTGGGGGTTAAGGGCCTTGCTCAAGGGCCCAGAGTGGGGCAGATGAGGGTGGATACAAGTGTGACCGCTTCACTTATCCCACCCACATCTTTGATGTTGTCGATACCGGGGCTTGAACCGGCGACCTTCCGATCACAAGCTCACCTTCTTAACCTTTGCGCCACCACTCCCCTAAAGTGGCATATGCAATAAGGCTAGTAAAAAGAATATACAGTATATATCAGCAGTAGTGTAGATATAAAAAGTAGTGTAAAAGTAGTGCAATTTGTCCTCATTACTCACAACTTCTTCTTGGACCTGCTCCCCCAGGTGGGACAGGTCCCTGGAAGAAGACCAGACTTAGCTTTTTTAGATTTTTCTACCTGGATTATTGAGCATGCATCAGGGTGTCTCTGGAAAAGTTCAGAGTTCAGTCACACACTTCTACTGGAGGTGATGTGGTGGATTTCCCTGAAGAACACAAAGAGGTAAAAAAGAAAGAGTTAATAAGATTATAACTTTAAATTAAAAAATTATATAGATGATAATATTAATAAGACAACAATACCTCTTCTTGAACGGTTGTTGTGAGGCGGTTAAATCGCTCGGTCATCATCCTCATCAGAGCTCCAGGGCTTGTTGACATCAGTTTTATTTTTTTCATAAAGTGATGAACTTTTTTACTTTCGGTTCTGGAGCGGAGCTTCAAAACAGTCTGAAGTGTTGACATGATGGATGTTGTGGCGGAGCTCACCAACTTTAAAGCCTGCACATCAACCCAGAGCTTTAAAAACTTCTACAGGAAGTTTAAATGCTGCTGTTATCGGTGTTGCAACAAGCTGCTTTTCTTTCTTTTAGAAGAGACGTTCACATTGGGATGAAGTTGTTTCAAGTCCGTTAACAAGTTAGAAGTGTTAAGAAAAAAAACGTGTTGCAGCTGCAGCTCTAATCTCTTGTTCTCCTTATACCTGCTGCCACTCGGTGCTATTTTCCGGAAACACAATATACCTTTCCACTTCTACGCTGATGACTGTCAAATCTACTTCCCCCTAAGACACAATGGTACAGGCTCTATTCAACCTCTGCTCGACTGCCTGGCTGACATCAGGGACTGGATGGCTTTAAATTTCTTAAGCTTCAATGATAAGAAGTCTGAAGCCATATTGTTCCTTCCCAATGACACAACCTCAAACCACTGCATTGACCTGTCTGCTCTACCCCTGTCCGAAAAACAAAAAGTCAAAAATCTGGGAGTGATAATGGATCCTTCCATGAAACTCAACAGTCATGTAAACATGATCGTCAAATCCTGTTTTTTCCAGCTGAGGCGTCTGTCTAAGCTGAAGCCCATATTATCCAAAAAGCACCTGGAGACAGTGATTCACGCATTCATTACATCTAGGCTTGATTACTGCAATTCACTTCTGTTTGGCGTCAGTCAAGCCACCATTGCACGATTACAACTGGTTCAGAACGCAGCTGCCCGATTTTTAACCAGCACACGCAGAAGAGAGCACATTACACCAGTCTTGGCCTCCCTTCACTGGCTACCGGTTCATCTTCGAATCCAATTCAAAATTCTCATGTATGTCTACAAATCGCTGAACAGTCTCGCCCCCGCCTATCTCTCGGATCTGATACACCCATATGTCCCTCCACGTGCTTTGAGGTCAGAGGATCAGGTACTCTTAATAGTTCCAGAAACTCGCCTTAAGCGCAGGGGTGACAGGGCGTTCTCTGTAGCAGGCCCAAGACTCTGGAACGAGTTACCGCTGCTCATCAAACAGGCCCCCTCCCTCTCGGTTTTCAAATCCCGGTTAAAAACTCACTACTACTCCATTGCTTTCAATGCCAGCTGATTTGTATTGGATCGTTTGATTTATGATCTGCAATGTTTTTATGTTTTTCGTGTTGTACTTCATTGTCTGTGTTGCCTGTTGCGTGTTTGTTTGTCCAGCACTTTGGTGTGGACTTGTTCCTGTTTAAAATGCTTTATAAATAAAATGGTATGGTATGGTATGGTAATCTTGTTTGTTCTCTCGTGGCGAAGCGCTCTGCTCCTCTGCATGTCCGCACCAGTCTGCGTGAAACAACGTCCTGACTCCTGAAACAACAGCTTTGGACTTGCGCTCGTCTTTTTAAACAAGGAAGCCATAACTTTCCCAAACAGGACACTGCAGCGAGAAGCTAATGCTACGCGTGCTACAGATAATAGCGCCGTGCTGAAACACGCCTAGGAATTTTAGTTCCGCGGTGCAATAAGAAAATTCAAAACTGGGTCACAAGAGCCCGGGCCCCCCCAGGCATCGCACGGCGGGCGCGCCCCACTATTTGAGAAACGCTGAGTTAAAGTCAATGCAGTCTGCTCCTCAGATAAATAATCTTAAATTATTATTTCTTATGAATATTTCTGTTCAGTGCCCTGAGATGACTTCTGTTGTGACTTGGCGCTATATAATAAACTGAATCGAAATTTAATTTAATTCAATTCAAAAACTTTACAAATGTCCATGTTTAAAACTACCACCCATAGTGTTTTAAAGAAAAGGCATCTCAGCCACCAGAGGAGAGTTTTTACAAATATCCAAATAAGCATCTGAGAGTGTCAGAGACACGGGACTGGATCTGAGCGAGAAAGCTGTCCTGACCATGGGGTACAGGCAAACACATTCTTCTCTGCTGTGCAGCTGCAGGTCACAGGTCTTCAGCTGAGCCAAACACTGCAGATTCACATTATTTTGGGGAAACAGTACAAATACTCATTAAAGTCAGATAATTTTGTAAATGCTGATCCAGCATTTATACTTTTGATGTGTATCTCCTTGAGTGTCCAAAATGTCTCAAAACACCCATGGGGTTGTTAAATTACTTTGTGTGAACCACAGAGACTCAGAGACTTGTTTCTTCAATTATGAACATGTTCAAATAAATGTTTGAAACAAATGTTATTTCAAAATAGTTGCAAAGGTATTGTGGGAGCAGGGCCGGCCCTAGCCTCCATGGAGCCCTAAGCAAAATTTGGTTTGGGGCCCTCTATTTCTGCTAAAAATGTGGATTACTGCAATCAGCAGTCAGATGATCAGATCATTCAACCACCCAACATGAACTCATTGCAACTCTGACAGCCTTGTTTACATTATGCCATATGTATATATCATCTAGTGGCACTAAAAGTAAAAAAAAAAAAACAGCATGCAATGTATTTTACAGCAAAAGTGTCATCTGGATTTATTATCGTTGGTTCCAAAGAACTGCAGCAGTAATGTTCAAAATAATTTGTAGTGCAAGCTCAACAACAAACAACAGATAAAATAACTTAGATACATAAAAATAAATTGTGCAAAAACAAACAAAATAAAATAAAAAAATAAAACATCAATGAAATACTTTGTACTTAAATAATGTGAATGAACAATTGAAACCACGTAAAATGGTTAAAAAAGGCAATTTAAAGTTAAATAATTAGTTCTTAAAACTATGTAATGGTATGCAACAATTTACAAAAGCTGAACTTAAAATATTAAATAGAATACATACCAGCTTTATAGAGATCATTACAAAAATAAATAAATAAAATAAAATTCTGCTTAGGGGGCCCTCTAGTGGCCCTGGGGCCCTAAGCAGCCGCTTAGTTTGCTTATGCCTTGGGCCGACCATGTGGGAGTCTCAAAGCAATCTCAATTTCAAGTTTGTAATTCCAGAGTACAACAGCTACTGTGTGTTCTGACACCTGCATGGGAGCTCTCCTTTGACAGAAAACACTTAAAGCAAAAGCCCAAAATATCCAGATTCCTCTGCTGCTTCCTACGTGGGTTCCTCTGGATCATCATCATCTGTGCAACACCCTCCATCTTTGGTTCATTGCTCGTGTCTGCATCCTCTGTGTGTGCATGGTCAGCTGCCGCAGCCATCTTTTTGCCTGTCGCCGTGGTCTCATCACCTACTGTAGTCTCTGAGAGGCTCACATCTCTAAGGGTCCAGAAAGACATCTTTAGCCCACTCAGGACAGTTTCTGGGGCGTCCACTGGAACTGTTGCTCTGCTCTGGATGGTCTCCAGGCCGCCCGTCAGAGCTCTTGCCTCCTATAGGGACAATTTTTTTGTCAATTTATTATTATTATTTTTTTTGTGTTCACTATTTGAGTTCACCCAGGTTTTCTTTCCTGTTGTGATTAGATTATTTGATCCTTGTTTTCCTTTGTGCCTTCGGCCCTGTCTTTTCCCCACCAACCATCACCTGAGTTCTTGGTTTGTTTTTGGGATGTCAAGTACAAGTGCTGTCCCTTAGAGTTGTGTGTGTGTGTATGGGGGGGGGGGGGTGTAGTGGTGGTGGTGGGTGGACTAAGGGGTTGTTGAATCTGTTTCTTGGTGATTTTTTTCCCCTTTGCGTTCTGTTTTCATGTTCAGTTTAGATCTTGTGTTCATTGCATCTCAGTGTTAGGGTTTTATTTGATTGTTCTAGTTTAGGTCTTGTTTTGTCTCCTAATGTTTCTTGTGCTATCTTCCATTCACCCTAAGTAAATTTTACAAGTCAGCCTGCCACCCTCACCTGTCCCCAGGGTTCAGCCCAGGTGTCCCCACTTTCACTCTCACTCAGTTTATTTAAACTGTCTCTTGTACCACCAGCTCATTATTCTGAAAAGCTCTCAGACGGCTCAGTCCTCCTTGTGCTCCCTCATGCTCCCTCATGCCTCCCTGTGTTTTCCACTTCTCAGTTTTGTAGTAAGTTGTTGCTGCCATGTCAGCAATGTTTTATTTTATTTCAAGCTCCCCGTGTGCCTGCACTAGGGTCCTACGCACCTTCACTGACCGTGACACAGATGAGACCATGCTGATTATAAATGATTATTATTCTTTAAAAACTGGTCCAAATCTTCCTGTTTTACAGCATACACCAACAGAAAATTCATTAAAATGGGGTGGCTGCCTAAATGGGTACAGAGTGGGCCATGACAGGAATGATGTGGTTGGATGTAAGCAACAAAATAATATAAATATTTAATACTTTTATAGCAACTTTTTAACCATTCTAGGTTATGCAAAGCATTGTAAAATAAACCACTGTATGGGTGAATGAGAAACTTATAAATAAGTTTCTCATTCACCCGTACAGTGGTTTATTTTACAGCTGTATATTTTACACATTATACAGAGCACTTTCTTTATACCAGGGCTGTTCAACTGGTTGCCCGGGTGCCAAATCAAGCCCATGGGTGAGCTCTGTTCGTCCCAGCAATGGGTTCATTTTCAAATAAAACTACTGTAAAACAAACTTACTTAATGAGAGTAAAGACTCCAGTACACTTGGGCATACTTCAATCTGCAGGGACACCTGTTTATATTTACATTTTACACACTGTCTCACATTTTTGGAATTGGGTTTATATTAGAAAAAAAAATTTAAACAGACAATACAATACAAGTATAAATTACATGAATCAACTTGATTTGATTTGATGTTTATTCATTCATTTTAAAAGAACAATACAAGACAGTTTCATCAGATACAAGAATACAAGTAGGATAAAATGAAGGGAGCAGAAAGAAGATGAAATCTTATTATATCTGCCCCTTATTTCACAGTTTGTTCAACCAATGATAACCTTCAAGCAACATCACAGAATGAATAATTCTACTTATTTTTCTAACTGTAATACACAAACTACATCACAAAATGAATAATTCTACTTAATTTTCCTAACTGTAATACACAAACTAGATCACAAAATGAATAATTCTACTTAATTTTTCCAACTGTAATACACAAACTACATCACCCATAATTCTACTTAATTTTTCTAACTGTAATACACAAACTACATCACAAAATGAATAATTCTACTTAATTTTTCTAACTAATACACAAACTACATCACACTTAATTTTTTTTTTATTTTTTCCTTTTTTTTTTTTACTTAATTTTCCTAACTGTAATACACAAACTAGATCATAAAATGAATAATTCTACTTAATTTTTCTAACTGTAATACACAAACTACAAGATGGCACAACATCAAGATGTTCACAAAATGAATAATTCTACTTAATTTTCCTAACTGTAATACACAAACTACATCACAAAAATGAATAATTCTACTTAATTTTTCTAACTGTAATACACAAACGCACTAAGCTACATCATAAGTACAACATAAGTGTAATACACAAACACACTAAGTTACATCATATATAGTTTTTGAGCAAGTCCTTTTTGACCTTTTTCTTAAATGTACACATTGATTTTGCATTTTTAACATCACTCTCCAGAGCATTCCACAATCGAACTCCCTGAATTGAGGTAGACCGTCCCTTTAAGCTGGTTCTGAATTGTGGTTTGATGAATATCTCTGTCCCTTTGAGATTGTAACAACTTTGTCTTTTTATAAAATTTCTTTGGATATTTAAAGGTAATGTGTTATTATGAGCCCTATACATAACTGATAAAATACTATATTCTACCAATTCCTGGAATTTCAATAAGTTTAGCTGAAGAAACAAAGTGTTTGATGGGTGACTGAAATGTTTTCTGGTGATTACTCTTACAGCTCTCTTTTGTAAAATAAAAACAGGCTTTGTAATTGTTTTGCACGCTTTTCCCCAAACCTCAATACAATAGATTAAATGTGGAGCAATGATTGTGTTATACAACATATGCAGAGCTTTATCAATTAAAAAATCCCTGACTTTATACAGTACTGCAATTGATCTAGCTATTTTTGTTTTAATGGAATTTACATGATGTTTCCATGTCAGTTTGTCATCAATGATAACACCCAGAAACTTCACTTCACTCACTTTACAGATCACAACATCTTCAATTTCAAATGGATTGTCATCAACACTTCTCTTTTTGTTACTGAATATCATGTAATTAGTTTTATCTAGATTCAAAGATAATTTGTTTAATTTAAACCAAGTTTGTATTTTTATAAATTCTGTTTTCATCATATCCAAAATCTGTTTTATGTCTTTACCCGAACAGAAAAAAGTGGTGTCATCGGCAAAAAGAACACATTTAAGAAGTCCTGACACATTTACCAAGTCATTCACATATAAAATAAAACTAAAGCCAACACCCAGAAAACTGAGATGTACTTTATGTAATCAGGAAAATGTCCCATTTGTTTGCATAGATTAAAAGCTAAATTGCCGCCAGCCCACAGTGGACACTGGTTTTGTTTCAACTTCAGCTTCCTGGTTCTGCTCTAGTTTTCTATAATGTCAGTGATAATGACTTAACCAGCAGCTAATGATTTACTGATGTGCACAACTAGGTGTTTTCTGCTGCATTCCTTTTTGTTTTCCAGGAATGATCATTTTATGTTCCCCAGACCTCTCAAGTGCAACCTGCTGTTCAGACAAATGGAGTGCAGAAGAAGTGACAAGTGGGTCAACAGCATGAAGTAGATGGCCTGAGTTACTAAAGATCATATCTATGGAGTAATAGGTTTGTCAGCTAACACAAAGAAAAGGCAGTTGATCTAGTTTCATAATAAATCCCTGTACTGTAGTGTGAGGAGGATGTAACAATCTAACAACCAGGAAAAATAAAGTGTGTGATAGTTTTATCACACACAACAAAAACAGAAATGATCTAACTGAAAAACAAAAGCCAGAACTGATTAAAAATAAAACATTAACACATAGACTCTAATAAACTTATACAACCAGAGTCACAAACCACAAGCCGTACAAGTTTTTCTTGCAACACTGTTGTAGATTTCAAATTGTGTTACATAAGGCTTAAAGGTCCACTGACATAATTTTTTACTATTCATAAAATTTCTCAAAATATATATTTTTTATCATTTAAATATGTTCGTTTTTGCAAACAAAATGATAAATCACTTTAATTTAGCTTTAAAAGTGATTTTGAACTTCAAGCCGTGTTTAATCATGGGAAATCCGATTACACATGAACGCACCATCTGTGACGTAGTGAGAAGCAGAGGGCTCTAGTCTCTTTAATAGCGGACAATTTAAAACCCGACTAATTTAGCAATCTGTGTGAAGATTTGAGCTATTTGTCTTCATTTTGGGAAGCAGAAAATAGTTAGGGAACAAGAAACAACAGGATCTAATTTAGGTCTGATGCTGTTTCAGACTTACCTTAATGTGGAGCTGCTCACACCTGCGCACTGTGACAAGCCCAGAGTTCTGCCCGGTGTTACGTCACAGATGGTGCGTTCGTGTGTAATCGGATTTCCCATGGTTAAACACGGCTTTAAGTTCAAAATCACTTTTAAAGCAAAATTAAAGTGATTTATCATTTTGTTTGCAAAAACGAACATATTTAAATGATAAAAGATATATATTTCGAGCAATTACATGAAAATTAAAAAAATCATGTCAGTGGGGCTTTAAGGTTTATTTATTTGTCATTTGCACCACATGTGGTAGAACGAAATTGTGTAGGTTCCAGTTACATCCAACAAAAGTATAAATTGTATAGAACAACATTAATAATATCTAAGATATGAACTAAGAAATACGCTAAACTAAGAATACACTAAGCATTAGTAGTACGAAAACAATATGCAGTACAACAGCAGCACGAGCATGACTCTGTGTGAGCAGATGAGTATGAATGAACACAGCAACATGAAATAAATCAAAAGCATGAGATCAGCAACATGGATAGTCAGCAGCACGAATCAACAATCAAGTGGCATTACACTGATTTTTTTCACAGGGATAATCCTGATTAGGGATTCATGAGTAACAGCTTCAGGGTAGAAGCTGTTCCTCAGTCTAGTGGTTCTACACTTAATGCTCCTCAGCCTTCTGCCTGAGGAGAACGGAGCAAAAAGTGTGTGTGCTGGATGTGTGGGGTCCTTCATGATGCAGGCGGCCCTCTTCCTACATCTGGAAGTGTAAATGTCTGTGATGGTGGGGAGGCTGACTTCAACATCTTCTGTGCAGCCTTCACCACTCTCTGCAGAGCTTTTTTTTCTGCAGTTGTGCAGCCTCCATGCCACACGTTGATGCTGGAGCACAGGATACTCTCCACTGCACAGTAGTAGCTGTCATTTCTAACCCGAACCTGGAGCCTGGCCCCGCCAGATCCGGATTCGAACTTGGCCATAAAAATGTGCTTAATGTGTGGGCCGAGTCATTGTCAGGCTTTTTATTGCATCAGGGACATGTGTGGCCAACGATCCAATATATGCAAACATGACTTGCCATACTACACCTGCCGCATGCAGCCATTTCACCGCACACTGAATGGCCGGTTGAAAGAGGTAAAAAGTTAATTCAACCTTCAGATGGACTACTACCAGCAATCCGTCAGCCCAAATGGATGTTCATTCAGCTGCTGCACTCAGCAGACGCACGCAGCCGACGACCCAAACAGGTGAGATCCCAAAATATCCAACATGACAGAGTAGGGTTCAATGCAGGCAGAAGCAGGGGAAGCATTTAATGAGCATTGACGGCTCTTCAGCTCCGATCTTCTGCCCGCTCAGCCGCGTGCGTCCTCTGACCAATAATAATAGTCAGTGGTATGAGTTGTCAAAGCATATTTAAAAATGTCCATTTTATTTTATTTTTTTCGTTTTCAAACCTGTAATTACTGTTAATTCGTCGGATCATGTGAGTTTCTGAGATGGTGGCTATGGGCTTGGGCCGGGTCAGTTCGGATTATTTGGACCCGAGTGCAACTCACTACACACTAGAGGTTAAACGACTACTGCACATGTTCATTCAACCTTTTGTGGTGCACCTGAAAATGTCACCACAATATTTGGTTTTCTTATGAATGTAAAGTATTTCCATGTGCAGCTGATCCTATGTTCAAATATATGTTATATTTGGTTTGCGGTTCGGCAAGTTAATATGCCTGCATTTTTATAGTGTTTTTCTGAGGAGCGGTGATGACGAAGCGGAACCTTTGTTTTGGGGGGGTGCGTTGCTTCCAGGTTGGTTTTGGGGACGGACGGCTTCACATGCTTTCTGGATCTAAACGGAGAAACAATGGTCGTCATCTTTGACTCCTAATTTTATTATTCTTCAGGTCAGTACATGGTGAAAACACATCACAACTACGATGTAAGATGTTTACCTCTTATGTGAACAGCACATATCACTGTGTGGCGGTTTCTGTGCAGTAGTTGCAAGTAAATAGTCACGTTAAATCTGGCAGGATGCCAGCTCGCGCTGGGAAGGTCTCGCGAGGGAAAGTTAATAGAAGGATTTGATATCTTACTAACTCCGGGTTTTGAGTTCTACTTTGTTTTGTTTGAATGATATTCAGACCAAGTGTGGGAACTGAGGTTAAAGGTGGAACAAGGTTAGATTCTGCATTTGTTTTGTAAGTCTTGTCATTTTATTTTTGATCGGTGTTCAGTTAAAGTCAGTGTATATTTTAATGCTTAGATCAGTAAATATACAGCTAAGTGCAGTAGAGCCTTTGATCGGTGTTCAGTTAAAGTCAGTGTACATTTTAAATGCTTATCAGTAAATATAGAGCTAGATGCAGTATTTGACATATTGTCTTCATCTAAGTGAAGGGTGAAAATGTGAAAAGGTTAATTACTGTAACACTGGTAAAAGAAGGAAACCAGGTTTGTAAATCATTAATACCATACAGGTACACTGTAAAATATTGGTTTGTTAACAAATCCTATAAATAAACATGCTTTCTGGATCTAAACGGAGAAACAATGGTCGTCATCTTTGACTCCTAATTTTATTATTCTTCAGATGGTGTGTCATCACTGTTGCAGCAGTCCTGACACTCGGGACCTGTAACAGATTGTGGGGGCTCGTCCGGGATCAGCACGCCACACATCCATGGGCTACTGCTGATCCAATGATACCGACCACCAGGACCTCTCGTGCTACACGTTCTCAGTGCCAGGAGTGACCCAGTGTGCAGAGGTGAGGCCGGTAACCAGTGAAAAGGGTGTACCCGCCTACAGAGTGCAGCACTGTGGACTCAAGCGGCCGAGATCAGCAAGATGTCTTCCGGTGAGAGAAAACAACTTCTTTGGAGCATCAAGAAGAAGTTACACCAGCTAACAGGTAGTGAAGCCCACCTCATCGCAACTTCTCTTGGAGACGTTGAAGGACTGGACTCTAGTAAGTTGATTCAAGACGATGAAGAAAGTTGTGTTGAATATTTGACTACCTACCTGTCATGTTCAACAATCCTGGGTCGGGAGGACCAGGGTTTGCCATTATTAAAAAGACTAGAATGTATCATAGATGGGACTATGGTGAATCGTGGACAAACTACAATGTCTTTTGAAGCTGAAGCAAGTACAAGTGAGCAGGCCATTCCCCGTGTTCAGCCACAAGGGGGCGATGGCGGCGCAGACCCACAGGGACTGAGTCCAACACCACCTCACACCAGCCAATCTCGCAACCAGCAGGTAACCTGGGCATCAGTTCCACCAGCTACAGGGGACCCACTTGTCCCGACCCTCCAACCCCATCAACCTCTGTGCCCACCCCAGTGGTCTGTCCCTCATTCAGAGAACGTTCCAAGTTACACTGGTGAGAGTATGATAGCCATGAAAGATTTACCACTGCTGTCCCGTAGAGAATTCAAAGTGCATGGTGGGATGATTAGTGACACGACATCAGAAATTGGGTACAACAGCATCTGTAAACAGATAGATGAGGGTCTCAGGGAGAATCACACTCCAAATGAGGTGATTAGAGGAGTGCTACGTCTTATTAAACCAGGTAACTTCAGAGATATGTTAACAATAAAAGACGATCTCACAGTTTCTGAGCTTAAAAGTTTCCTGCAGTCTCACTTAGGTGAGAAAAGCAGCACAGAACTCTTTCAAGATTTAATGTGTGCTAAGCAGTTTGAAAATGAGACGCCTCAGCAGTTTTTATATAGAATGATTGGACTGAAACAAAAGATCCGGTTCTCACTCAGACAACCAGACTCAGTCGTTAAGTACGATATATCCACAATTCAGTGTGTCTTTCTCAACACTATTTGCCAGGGCATAGGGGAGAAGTACGACAGTGTTCGCAGAGACCTCAAGACCCTCCTGGGTGACCCCACTGTCAGTGATGAGGCACTGCTTCGCCAAGTAATAAAGACCACGGTGGAGGAAAGCGAGCGGAAGCGTCGACTTGGCCGTAGTTCTACCATCAAAGTGAGTCATGCACACACAACAAACAGTGAGTTGAAAGAGCAAACAAAGGACGACGTGAAAGTAAATCAGATTAATAATGACTTCACACTTCAAAGACTCAGCGCCCAGGTGGAAGCACTGACACAAGCTATGGAAAACCTGAAAGCAAGGACAGTTCATGTTCCAGCACCAGAGCAGAGGAGCTCAAGACCCCAACCAGAGAGAAGATCTCAAAGAGAAAGAAAGAGCTGTCAGAACTGTGCTTCTCAAGTCAACCCGAACTGTAACCACTGCTTTGTCTGCGGAGAAGAAGGGCATCGTGCTGTAGGGTGCCTGAAGAAAACTAAGCCGTCGGGAAACGGGAGACGATCAGAGCAGGGGGACCACCTCTGATCGGCAAACCTCAGCAGTCCCACCCAAAGAAAAGGTCCAAAACCACTACTGACAGAGAGATGTTAGGTGCATGCTCGCAAGGAACTGACAAAGAAACACCACGTGGTCTAGTAGCTCCCCTAGTAGGTCGCCAGTCCCTTCTGAAATGTATGATGGCAGGTTACCTGGTAACGGTGGTATTAGACACGGGGGCGGGGGTAAGTCTTATAGATCAGGCATGGCTAAATAGATACTTACCCGGACAACAGATTAGACCCTTAAGTGAACTGATGGATGATGAACTTAATGTGAAGGCAGTCACTGGGACTCAGTACCTTATGATGGATGGGTGGAAGTTGTAGTCAACCTTGAAGGCAACAATGACCCAGGCCTATCGATACGTGTACCCTTCCTTGTGAGCCGCCTTAAGATCGAGAGACCCATAGTAGGCTTTAATGTAATCCACGAGTTCATTAAAGACAATGGGGGAAACTACAAACTTATTGAGCTTATTGGTAGAGCCATGGGGACTGACATTTCTACTGTAAGCACCCTAGTAAGTTTCATCCAGGCTAAAGAACATCCTATACATGAGCCAGCTACTGTAAAAGTAGGTTTCAAAGGGGGAATAGTCTATCCTAATCAGGTGGCTTACATTAAGTGTAGAGTCCCAGACAGTATTAGCTCAACAGAGTCACTTGTGTTGTTTGAACCAGTACTAGATAATGTCCACCTTGAACAGCTTAGTGTTGGAGCGGGACTTTTACAGATAGAAAAGACAGAGAGGCCGTATATTAAAGTACAGGTGTCAAATTATTCCAGCCGGAGTGTGACACTACCTAGTTCAACAGTTTTGGGTTCTATTGAACCTATTGCAAAAATAGTTGAGACTGACCAACCCAAGACCCCTTGTGAAATAGCACCAGTCTCCACCTGTATTGTTGGCTCTGTGAGCAAGTCTAGTCAAGACCAAGAGCCATCTAATACTGCCCACTGGCACCCTCCAGTGGATATTAGCCACCTAACACCAGAACAACAAAAGGAAGTAGAGCAAATGTTATTTGAGGAATCAAATGCTTTTGCCCGAGATGATGGAGACATTGGAAATATTCCGAGTTTGAACATGACCATTAACCTGACAGACGACATCCCAGTCCAACGCACATACACATCCATCCCCAAGCCATTATACAAAGAGGTGAAAGAATACATCCAGGACTTACTGGCCAAAGGCTGGATAGTCAAGTCGAAATCACCCTTTGCTGCGCCTGTAGTGTGTGTGAGGAAACGGGATGGCACGCTAAGACTTTGCATTGACTACAGACAGTTGAATCAGAAGACCGTGCCTGACCGCCACCCGCTTCCGCGCATCCGGGACCTCCTGGACACGCTGGGCGGCCACAGCTGGTTCAGCATTCTGGACCAAGGTAAAGCTTACCACCAGGGGTATATGGCTGAGGGTTCACGCCATATGACTGCCTTTGTCTCACCCTGGGGGCTATATGAGTGGGTAAGGATTCCTTTTGGTCTCAGTAATGCCCCCGCCGCTTTTCAACGCAGTATGGAAGAAATGCTAGACACCCTGCGTGATGATTGTTGCATTCCATATCTGGATGACATCCTTTGCTATTCAAAGGGGTTCACTGAACATGTTGAGGCGCTGCGCAAGGTCCTCAGAGCTCTTCAGCAACATGGGGTTAAGCTTCGCCCAACCAAATGTGAACTGTTCAAAGCAGAGGTCAGATATGTGGGTAGGCTGGTTTCAGAAAAGGGGGTCCGAATCGATCCAAAGGACTATGAAGCTGTCAAGTCACTCAGTCAGAAGACGCCAACGAACGTGGGTGAGTTAAGAAAACTGCTTGGGTTTTTAAGTTATTATCGGGCCTACATTCAAGATTTTTCCAGGATTGCTAAACCTTTGTACAGCCTCCTACAAGTCAAAGGGAGTCCTGAAAACACTCAGACCAAGCCCAAGAAAACCCGAAGTGCTCAGCTGCCCTCAAGGGCTCCTATCAGCTGGACAGGTGAGCACGACCACATCCTGAGGCAGCTCATTGACACTCTGTCCGACCCACCTGTGCTTGCCTACCCCGACTTCGAACTACCCTTTGTTTTACATACTGACGCATGTGAGAAAGGGCTCGGGGCTGTGTTGTATCAGAGGCAGGGGGGAAAATTAAAAATCATAGCGTATGGCTCAAGAACTCTGACCCCAGCTGAAAAAAACTATTGTTTACATTCCGGTAAGCTAGAGTTCCTAGCTCTTAAATGGGCCATTTGTGAGAAGTTCAGGGATTATTTATTTTATGCCCCAGAGTTCACAGTGTATACCGACAATAATCCCTTGACATATGTAATGAGCACTGCTAAGTTAAATGCGACAGGACA
>JBBPBX010046098.1:13848-26730 GCA_038048925.1 Garcialebias charrua | reverse complement strand
TGTCATGATCCACGTTCTGTCTGCCATAAGTTATTGTTATATTCTTAATCTATCATGTCATGTTGTCATGTTCACAGCAATCACATCATTGTTCCCTCCGCCCTCATGCCCAATGCCTCATTAACGATCATTGCACTCACCTGTTTCTTCCTGTATTTAAGCTCCACGTCCACAGTCATTCCTTTCCAGATTTATGAATGGTTTTGCCTAGTAGTTATCCAGCACCCATGTCTTGTCCTGTCTTGCTTGCTACGACTCTGTTTTGGTTTTTTGGTCTCACGTCTCTCGCCTCAGCCCCATTGGTACTGTTTCGGACTCTGCTTTCCTGGTTTTGACTCCTGCACACGCTACTGGACTTCGCACTCCTGCCTCTCCCCTTGTTGGACCTGTTCAGCCATCTGCCTCACGGAAACGAACCCAAGACTGCCTTTCACGACCATGAGATAAGCTTGCCTCTTCCAACATTAGTCGCCTCTCTGCCAACCTGTGTATGACCTTGCTTCGAACCAAGGAAAAACCCCTTCGTGTGAAAGTCCGCACAAAGCACCAACGTAAACAAGGAAGTAAAACTGGACTACGTCACCACCGGCTCACGTCATCAAGGAATTCCCTTCCGATCAGAAACAGCCTAAAAAGGTTAGTGTTTTTATTTAAGATAAAAACATCTACCTGTTCAAGTCCTGTCACTAATATTATAATCTCTTGTGCAGAACTCAAGTTACCGGTGACGATCAAGACTCATTCCAGCTTCCTGTTTCTCAATAAAATTGTTAAAATTTTTCCAGTGTTTGGTTTATTAGTGAACTCAAAAACACAGTCTTGACATTAAATCTGGCCAAACAGAGTTTCACTACGACACTGGTTAACAATTTTGAACGTAACCTATCTGATCAGTCAAGTTTACAGTTTACAACCCGTCCCTCGCCTCATTCTAATTCTAGAACTGAGTACCTGGCGCCATCTGTCGGACTGGCCCAGTCATCACAGGTCATGGCTTCCAAAGAACCTAAACTGACTTCTCCTGAGGTTTTTTCTGGTGACTCAACTCAGTGCAGACCATTTCTGACTCAATGTGAAATACAGTTATGTCGCTTCTTCTCTCCATGCCTTAACCTCCACCAAAAACCCTTTCATTTGGAATCAAACTGCTGAATACGCCTTCAGTAAATTAAAATCCTTGTTTACCATGGCTCCTATCCTTAGATTCCCCGATGTGGACAAACTCATCGTTGAAGTCAATGCCTCTGATACGGGCATTGGGACCGTTTTAAGTCAACGCAGTGATGATGAAAAGATTCACCCATGTGCATTTATCTCCAAGTCTCTCTCCCCAGCTGAGCGCAACTATGATGTAGGAGATTGTGAATTACTCGCCGTTAAGTTGGCTCTTGAAGAATGGCGTCATTGGCTGGAGGGGGCTAATCATCCCTTCATAGTTCTCACCGACCACAAAAACCTTGAGTATCTACGATCTGCCAAGAGACTCAATCCACGTCAAGCAAGGTGGGCTCTGTTCTTTGGACGTTTCAATTTTTCCCTTTCCTACAGACCCTGGACCAAGAACGTCAAACCAGATGCTCTATCTCGTCTATTTGAGAAGGAACAGACCAGTGGTCCAGAGGAGTACATACTACCCAAAGAGATACGTCTGTCCATCACTCAAGTCGAGAGGGAGGTCAGGGAGGCCCACCAGAACCATCCTCCACCAAGTGAATGCCCTAATGACCGACTTTATGTACCTGACCATCTCATCGACAAGGTACTCACATTCTGCCATGCTTCACCTATTTATTGTCATCCAGGCATAGGAAGGACAATAATTATAGTAAAGTCACAGTTTTGGTGGGGTTCCTTGTCCAAGGACGTTAGAGAGTTTGTTGGGGCCTGCACCCAATGCTCCCTGGCCAAACCCTTTCGACGTCCACCGGCGTGTCTCCTGAGGCCACTCCCCATACCTTCACGTCCATCGTCGCATCTCGCTATGGACTTTGTCACCGGCTTACCACAGTCTGGGGGTAAAACGGTCATTCTAACTGTCATTGACAGGTTTTCCAAGATGGTTCATTTGATTGCATTGGAGGGGCTACCCACAGCCAAGGAACTAAGCAATGTCGTGATAAAGGAAGTGTTCAGATTGCATGGGATACCTAAGAACATTGTGTCTGATCAAGAAAGTTCATACTCAATAATCCAGGTATCAAATCTGATAAGTCTGTGTTTGTGTCTGATCGTGGTCCCCAATTCATCTCAAAGTTTTGGGGTGAGTTCTGTAAGACCCTTGGCATTGAACTAAATCTCTCCTCAGGTTATCACTCCCAGACTGATGGACAATCCGAGCGTGCAAATCAGGAGATGGAGACCCGCCTACGCCTTCTCTGTGGTGATGATGATACCAAATGGGCAGAACATCTTCCTATCGTCGAGCATGCTATGAACTCCCTTCCTTCAAGCGCCACTGGTCTGTCTCCATTTTATGTCCTCTATGGTTTTCAGCCACCAGTGTTTGCCACCCAGGATCAGGCGGCCATGGTTCCCTCTGCATTCCAAGCAGCTCAACGATGTCGCCGAGTCTGGACCAAGGCCCGCAAACAGCTCCTCAAGACTTCTGCAGTCTACACGAGGTCAGCCAACCGTCGCAGGACCCGAGAACCTGCTTATCGAGAAGGACTGAAAGTGTGGCTATCCACAAAGGACTTGCCTCTTCGTGTTGACTGTCGGAAATTGGCTCCCCGCTTCATTGGTCCTTTCCCCATTTCCAAGGTGGTAAACCCGGTGGCGGTCAAGCTCAGGCTCCCTGGCACCATTAAGATCCATCCCACGACTTCCGGTTTGGTGATGTAGAAGGAGGAAGCAGGTTGAAGGAGCACCCGACTAACTTTCTTTAAACTACTTTAAAACCGGAGTTACATACCTCCATCAAGCATTGGACTGACAGAAGCACAGTTTCTGTACACTTGAGATGTTATGATGGCCAGTGACAACACTAAACAAAAGCCTTCAACCAGGCGTGCGAATACCCTGGCTAGTAAAGTAGCCTCAATGGCCACGGACTCCTCTGACACTGTTTCACCTGGCGAAAGTGATTGTGGAGACTCTGTTTCCATGTCTCAGCTGGTTATAGAACTATCTAAGCAGCGGAACAACTTTAAGGATGTGGCCGCATTAATTCAAGAATCGATTCGGCCTCTACAAGCATCGATGGACGGACTACATGACGAAGTTGGCTCCTTTCAGGGCCGTCTTGTGGCAGCTGAAACCCTGGCAGGCGACAATTTTAAACGTTTATGTGAAACTGAGGCTGTCGTTAAAACTCTACAAGCCCAAAACGCAACCTTACTCGAACGCCTGGAAAGCCTGGAAAATCGATCTCGGAGATCAAACCTACGCGTGCTTAACATACCTGAAGGCAGTGAAGACGGCCAGGATCCAACCAAGTTTATCTCCGAGCTGCTAAAGGATGTTATGGGAGACGACACATTTCCTTCTCCCCCGGAATTGGAACGCGCGCACCGCACAGCTGGACCCAAGCCCGCAGCAGGACGACCACCGCGGCCCTTCATCGTTGCATTCCATCGATATCGGGAGAAGGAAGTCGCTTTAAGATGGTCCAGGCAACACGAAATAAAGTATCAAGGAATCACTCTCAGAATATATCCAGATCTTAGCGTCACTCTTGCAAAGAAAAGGTCGGCGTTCAACGACGTTAAAGGAGCATTCTACAAGAGAGGTGTGTCGTTTCGTCTTCTTTTCCCTGCCCGTCTTAAAGTCACGTTTAAAGGGGAAACCCATCTGTTTGAAACGCCGGGGGAAGCCCAGGCTTTTTACGACAGTTGTGTCGCAAAGTAAACAAACTTCTGACAAGCAGACTTGGGGGACGGTAGGGGGTGCTCAGAGTGTAGCATGGATGGAGAGGACGTAAAAAGAGGGTAAAATCATCCGAGAATGAGGAAAGAGGTTACTAAATAGTAGAAAGAAAATAAAAGTAAAATAAAAAGTAAAGTAATAATAATAATAAAATAAAAAATGTTTATTTATTTTTATTGAGTTGGGAGTTGCATTTGCACACTCTGCTTTAAATGACTGGACAACACTCAACTTCAAATGGATATACCGTTTTTTTTTTCTCTCTCTCACAAGGACATAAATCTATACATTTGTGAGTATGTTTGCGCCATGTTTACATGCAAACGAATAGACCCTTTATTGTTACTATTATTTTATTTTATTGATATTATTACTATTTTTGCTATTTCTGTTGCTTTGTTTACCACCTACTTACGGTCAGAAATTAAAAATTATATGTTAAAGGTTTAATTGTTGGTTCTCCAGTTCTAATGTCTGCTGCTGGCCGTCATAATTTAATTTAAATTAGTGTACTTTAGCCTAAAAACTCACATTTATAGTGACGTGGGTCATTGTATAGGTGCCCTGTGGAGCTTAATTACCCATTATTTATTATTACTGATACTTTAGTGTGTAACTCCTGCATGTTAAGTTTATTGGGAACCTTCTACAGTTAGTTTGGGACTGTGTGTATGGCCTATCGGAGGACCTATCGGGTATTTAGGGGACAGCAGTTGGCTTCGTCAAGAGAAGTGAAGACTCAGTCGGGGTGGGTTCTAATAAGGGTTGGGTTTAGTGCTGCATTTTCCTTTCACATTTGTGATTTGTGTTGTTTTTTTTATTTGATTTTTTTCTCAAGTTTGTATACCGTGGATAAGTGGACATGTGCTGCCGGGTGGGGCTGTCGGGCCGGAACACGTATAAAATTAGATTGTTATGGCTGACATATGTAACAGTAATATGAGAGGGGGGGCCTCAATGGTTCGTTTTACCAGCTGGAATGTGAAGGGCATGAGAGGACCAGTGAAACGGGCAAAAAATTTTGCTCACCTTAAAAAACTAAAAACTGAAATTGCATTTTTACAGGAAACTCATTTGATTTCTACAGATCATATAAAACTTAAGAAGCCATGGGTGGGACAAGTTTACCATTCACAATTTAACACAAAAGCCAGAGGGACAGCAATATTGATACACAAAAATATACAGTTTACTTTAAGCGAGTCCATATCAGACCCACAGGGTAGATATGTTATAGTATCTGGTTCTCTATATGATACTCAGGTTACACTTGCTTGCATATATGCTCCTAACTGGGACGACCCCGCCTTTGTGTCCGGGTTAATATCTGCTCTACCTAACATGAACTCTCACCGCCTGATTTTGGGTGGTGATATGAACTGTGTAATGGATCCAACCCTAGACCGATCAAGCTCAAGTTCGACATCCCCATCAAAGATGGCCCAGGCCTTAGGAGTATTCATGAAGGAGACGGGCTGCATTGACCCTTGGCGCTTTTTGTTTCCAGATAGTAGGGAGTTTTCTTTCTTTTCACATGTCCATCAGTCATATTCAAGGATTGATTATTTTTTTATTGATAAATCTCTGTTACCCTTTGTCAAGAAAAGTGAATATTCTGCTATCGTAGAGTCTGATCACTCTCCAGTTATATTGGATTTAGCCTTATCACTTAATCAAGCTCACCGCCCCATGTGGAGACTTGACTCAACTTTGTTAGCAGATGATACATTTTTTGAATTGATGTCTACTGTGATAGATAATTTTTTGCTCGAAAACAAATCAGACTCGGTGTCTCCCTCTATCCTGTGGGAAACATTAAAAGTGGTAATCAGAGGTGAAATAATATCTTACACTGCTACACGCAACAAAATTAGAAAAGCAAGGCAGAACCAACTTATTAGTTCTATATTAGAACTGGACCGTAGGCACTCTATATCACCCTCCCCCGAGCTATATAAAGAGAGACTATGTCTACAAATGCAATATAACCTTATCTCAACGCAGGATGTTGAACAATCCCTGCTCAGATCCCGAGGCTTCATATACGAACACGGTGAGAGGGCGGGCCGCCTTTTGGCCCACCAACTCAAAAGTCGGTCAGCGGCACAGCTCATACCACAGATTCAAAAGTCCGCTACAGAGCAAACTGTTGATCCAGCTGAAATAAACCAAGTCTTTGAAAAATTTTATTCTGATTTATACTCCTCACAATTTCCAGAGGATAATTCAGACATGAAAGATTTTCTAGACGACTTGAATATCCCTGCTATAGATCTAGATAAGAAGAGGGATGTGGATAGGCCCCTCACTCTTACTGAAGTTATCAACTCTATTTCAGCATTGCAGAGTGGCAAGACCCCTGGACCAGATGGCTTTCCAATTGAATTCTATAAAAAAAATTCATCCAAATTAGCACCTCTTTTACTTGAAATGTTTAACAACTCATTAGAGAATGGAAACTTGCCACAGACCCTTACAGAAGCTAATATCACACTTTTATTAAAACATGGTAAAAGTCAGACGGACTGCGCTTCCTACAGGCCTATATCACTCCTTAATGGAGATGTTACAATTTTAGCTAAACTTTTGGTCTTGAGACTGGACGCGGTCATGACAGATCTCCTCGGATCAAACCGGGTTCATGAGAGGTCGTCACTCTTTTTCTAATATACGTAGGCTTATTGGTGTTATTCATGCCCCTTCACCGGGAGAGACCCCTGAGGTTGTGGTTTCTCTCGACGCGGAGAAGGCATTCGACCGAGTCGAGTGGCCTTACTTATTTACAGTATTGGCTAGGTTTGGGTTTGGGCATAAATTTATATCATGGGTACAGCTGTTATACACATCACCCAAAGCAAGCATAATCACTAATAGAACGAGGTCTAGGCCCTTCTCTCTATCTAGAGGTACCCGGCAAGGTTGCCCTCTTAGCCCGCTTCTTTTCGTTTTAGCTATTGAACCACTTTCAATTATGCTTAAGACCTCACTGGACTTTAAGGGTATTTATAGAAAACAGCTGGAACATCGGCTGTCCCTATATGCAGATGACTTATTGCTCTACATCTCTGACCCGGTATCATCTATCTCCAGCATCGTGAGTTTACTAAACCGTTTTGGTAAATTTTCAGGATATAAGTTGAACTTCTTAAAGAGTGAATGTTTCCCAATCAATAACTCTGCACTCCAAATTACAGAAACTGATTTGCCCTTCCCTCTCTCTAGAACAGGTTTCAAATACTTGGGAATCAACGTGACACGTTCTTTTCCTGATCTGTTTGAAAAAAATTTCACCCCTCTGCTCAATAATCTTAAACG
This sequence comes from Garcialebias charrua, assembly GCA_038048925.1. Taxonomy (NCBI): domain Eukaryota; kingdom Metazoa; phylum Chordata; class Actinopteri; order Cyprinodontiformes; family Rivulidae; genus Garcialebias; species Garcialebias charrua. The sequence goes on along the minus strand of JBBPBX010046098.1, from coordinate 19,551 downwards.
CGATCTCCAGAAGTGGAGTGTCTTAAATTTATCGCTAGCTGGCAAAGTTGCATGTATTAAAATGAATATCTTGCCTAGATTTATGTATTTATTTCAAAGTATTCCGATCTTTCTCCCCAAATCATTTTTTAAACTTATTGATAAACAGCTGTCCTCGTTCATCTGGAATAACAAACACCCCAGAATTAGCGGGCGTTTCCTTCAGAGACAAAAGGAAGACGGGGGTTTGGCTCTACCTAACCTATTGTATTATTACTGGGCAGCAAACCTACAAAAAGTAGTCTGTTTGTTACAACAACCGGATGTTGGCTGGTGCCAATTAGAACTGAATACATGTAAGCCATCATCATTCCCTGCATTAGTTGCCTCAAAGCTTCCTCTCTCTCCTAAACAATATTCTACATGCCCAGTTGTAATCTCTACACTAAAAATATGGTCACAATTTAGACAACACTTCAATATGACAAACTTCTCTATCTATAGTCCCATATGTGATAACCATGTTTTCTTGCCATCCAAATTAGATCCTGTCTTTGCTCAATGGCAGAGAGCAGGCTTAAGTAACTTTAGTGACCTTTATATAGATGGTATTTTCGCTACCTTTGATGCTATCGCCTCTAAATTTAGTCTACATCGTTCCTCCCTATTCCGTTATCTCCAGATTAGAGATTTTGTTCGCAACATCAGTCCTTGCTTTCCTAATTTACCCCCAAAGGGAGGAATGGACATCATCTTGCAAACTCCTACACAATGTAAAGGCCTCATTTCCAAAATCTACAATAGCATCTCATCACTCAATGTAGTGAAACTTAACAAGATTAGAGCAGAATGGTCAGAAGAGCTTGGTATACACGTCTCGGATGAGACCTGGAAGCACGCATTACGTAGAGTAAATGGGTCAACATCATGTGCTCGACTCGGACTAATTCAGTTCAAGGTCCTCCACAGGATTCATTACAGCAGAGCCAGACTCTCAAAGATTTACCCTACAGTCAGCGAAAACTGTGTTCGTTGCCATACAGTCAAGGCGAATCTAACTCACATGTTCTGGTCCTGTGATAAGTTGCACAACTTCTGGTCTATCATTTTTCAGACCTTATCTGAAGCTTTTGATACAAGTATCCAACCCAGTGCTGAACTGGCAATATTTGGAGTCCCAGGGGAGGATATACCATTAACCCACGATTTTAAAAATGTACTGGCTTTTTCTACTCTCCTAGCCCGAAGAAGAATACTATTAGTGTGGAAATCAGCACATCCACCCAAAGCTTCTCTCTGGTTGCAAGATCTGACTCTTTTCCTTAAACTAGAGAAGATCAAATTTAGTGTTAGAGGTTCAACCCAAAAATTCTATAAAACTTGGGCCCCTCTATTATCTTACTTTGAGAGACTGGATGCCCTCCCTCGATCCTGAGGGTCACACGAGAGCTGGTTCTGCTGTGTATGTGCCTGTGCCCCGGCCCGGCAGCCTCATTGGTTCTGGATGGTTTTTGGTCACTGACAGTGCTTATCAACCTGTGCAGTTTTTTTTTTTTTTGTTTTTCGTCCATGTCCTGACTTGGTTTCTATACCCACGGTTGTATGGACACCTTTCTGTATGTTGTCCACGTTTTTGAATTAACGGTATGTTATTATTTTATTTTTTATTAGTTGTTTGTCTATAATTTATTTACATTATTATTATTACTGTTTGTAGCAGCAGGATGGGGATAGATAAGGAAGGGTAGGGGGAACAGGAAGAAAAAGAAAATATGTCATACCTGTTTTGTTTCTGTTTTCACATACTGTTGTTAATGGATGCTTAAATAAAATTATTTAAAAAATAAATAAAAAAAAAAAAGATCCATCCCACGTTCCATGTGTCCCGAGTCAAGCCCGTCCAGTTTTCTAGGTTCATGCCCGCCTCCAGGACTCCTCCTCCCGCCCGACTCATTGATGGCTCCCCTGCCTAAACCATCAACCGCATCATGCGTTCTCGACCCTGTGGTCGGGGCGTCCAGTACCTTATTGACTGGGAGGGTTATGGTCCTGAGGAACGTTTGTGGGTGCCTGCTCGCCACGTCTTGGACAAGCCGCTCGTCGCCCGGTTCCACCGGGATCACCCTGATCAACCTGGTGGTCCGTCAGGAGCCGGACCTTGAGAGGGGGGTACTGTCATGATCCACGTTCTGTCTGCCATAAGTTATTGTTATATTCTTAATCTATCATGTCATGTTGTCATGTTCACAGCAATCACATCATTGTTCCCTCCGCCCTCATGCCCAATGCCTCATTAACGATCATTGCACTCACCTGTTTCTTCCTGTGTTTAAGCTCCACGTCCACAGTCATTCCTTGCCAGATTTATGAACGGTTTTGCCTAGTAGTTATCCAGCGCCCATGTCTTGTCCTGTCTTGCTTGCTACGACTCTGTTTTGGATTTTTGGTCTTACGTCTCTCGCCTCAGCCCCATTGGTACTGTTTCGGACTCTGCTTTCCTGGTTTTGACTCCTGCACACGCTACTGGACTTCGCCCTCCTGCCTCTCCCCTTGATGGACCTGTTCAGCCATCTGCCTCACGAAAACGAACCCAAGACTTCCTTTCACGACCACGAGATAAGCCTGCCTCTTCCAACATTATTCGCCTCTCTGCCAACCTGTGTATGACCTCGCTTCGAACTAAGGAAAACCCCCCTTGTGTGAAAGTCCGCACGAAGCACCAACGTAAACAAGGAAGTAAAACTGGACTACGTCACCACCGGCTCACGTCATCAAGGAATTCCCTTCCGATCAAAAACAGCCTAAAAAGGTTAGTGTTTTTATTAAAGATAAAAACATCTACCTGTTCAAGTCCTGTCACTAATATTATAATCTCTTGTGCAGAACTCAAGTTACCGGTGACGATCAAGACTCATTCCAGCTTCCTGTTTCTCAATAAAATTGTTAATTTTTTTCCAGTGTTCGGTTTATTAGTGAAACTCAAAAACACAGTCTTGACAATATATATATATATATATATATATATATATATATATATATATATATATATATATATATATATACAGGTAGTCCCCGACTTACGAGCGAGTTCCGTTACAACGAGGCGCTCGTAACACGGAAATCTCGTAATTTGGAACGGCCGCCACGTGTCTCGTAAGTCCGGAATTTCGCTCGTAAGTTGGAACGGTTTTGCTAGCGCGACTACAAACACTCGTTTTTCATCGAAAAACTGCTTATGAGTGCATAAAAATGATCGGAAACGTGTGTCCACATGTTTAGCTAACGAACTGTGGTGAAAAAACACAGAAAAACTCAGTATTTTTTGCGTTTTTTCCAAAAATTTGCCAGCTCGTAAGTCCGGATCCTCGTAAGTTAGAGCGCTCGTAAGTCGGGGACTACCTGTATATATATATATATATATATATATATATATATATATATATATATATATATATATATATATATATAGATATATATATATATATATATATATAGATATATAGATAGATATAGATATACAGATATAGAAACATTTCTATTTCTATATCTAATATATATATATGTATATATCAAAGGTGGGCATATGAACGCTTGGGACCGCTAATGCGCTAATCCGCTTACAGCGGACCTAACGTTTTTGTCAGCGTAACAGCGGAGTGACTAACTTTTATAATTCATAAGCGGATTTGTGCTATTTTTATTTAAAATGCAGTACCGCTAATAACTAATTATCTATCAGTAAAAACGAATAAACTTATTTAGAAGCTCTTATGCTGGCTCCGTAGCTGCTTGTTTTGCCTTTTTCCCCTCCCTCACCGTCTTGACATCTTCCGGGTCAGAGGTGAACTCGGGGGCTAATTCTGTGGCTAGCTGGTTGTGCTGGGTTTCTTGGATAAATCCGCAGAGAACCCCGCTGTTTCAAGCCAAATTAACGCGGCCGGAGGATTTTATTGTGTGTTTTGTGTCGACCACTCGACGGTGAGTCGTTAGTTTTATGTATTTTAGTTACTTTTCATTAAATCTGTTGACTACCTATAGAATCTTGACATCTTCCGGGTCAGAGGTGAACTGGACGCTAACTCTGTGGCTAGCTGGTTGTGCTGGGTTTCTTGGATAAATCCGCAGAGAACCCCGCTGTTTCAAGCCAAATTAACGCGGCCGGAGGATTTTATTGTGTGTTTTGTGTCGACCACTCGACGGTGAGTCGTTAGTTTTATGTATTTTAGTTACTTTTCATTAAATCTGTTGACTACCTATAGAATCTTGACATCTTCCGGGTCAGAGGTGAACTGGACGCTAACTCTGTGGCTAGCTGGTTGTGCTGGGTTTCTTGGATAAATCCGCAGAGAACCCCGCTGTTTCAAGCCAAATTAACGCGGCCGGAGGATTTTATTGTGTGTTTTGTGTCGACCACTCGACGGTGAGTCGTTAGTTTTATGTATTTTAGTTACTTTTCATTAAATCTGTTGACTACCTATAGAATCTTGACATCTTCCGGGTCAGAGGTGAACTGGACGCTAACTCTGTGGCTAGCTGGTTGTGCTGGGTTTCTTGGATAAATCCGCAGAGAACCCCGCTGTTTCAAGCCAAATTAACGCGGCCGGAGGATTTTATTGTGTGTTTTGTGTCGACCACTCGACGGTGAGTCGTTAGTTTTATGTATTTGGGTTACTTTTATGTATAAATGCGGTGGCGACACACCCGTGTATTTGAGATTTAAAAGTGGTTTTAGGGATTAAAAGATCATTCTCTTTTTTGTTAATTTCGTGGCCGAATAGAATATATGTACGTAAAGTATTAAATAAATCCTTTGATTTTTGTAATTTCATCCTTTTAGGATCATTTTAGTTACTTTTCAGTTGGCAGTGTAGTGCAAATATTGCATAACGCTGCCGGCTACCAATTGTCGAATATAAATAGCGGATTAGATTAGCTTCCCCTAATTTTCATAAGACATTTGTGCTTTTGAAATTGTGGACCTAAAAAAATTAATAAGCGTTTTAGAAATTGTGGAACTAATTTTTTGATTAGCGTTGCCCACCACTGATATATAGTATATATATATATATATATATATATATATATATATATATATATATATATATATATATATATATATATATATATATATATATATATATATATATATATATATATATATATATATATATATATATATATATATCCATCCATCCATCCATCTTCTTCCGCTTATCCGGGGTCGGGTCGCGGGGGTAGCAGCCTAAGTAGGGAGGCCCAGACTTCCCTCTCCCCAGCCACTTGGAGCAGCTCCTCCGGGGGAATCCCAAGGCGTTCCCAGGCCAGCCGAGAAACATAGTCCCTCCAGCGCGTCCTGGGTCTTCCTCTGGGTCTCCTCCCGGTGGGACATGCCCGGAACACCTCACCAGGGAGGCGTCCAGGAGGCATCCTAACCAGATGCCCGAGCCACCTCAACTGGCTCCTCTCGATGTGGAGAAGCAGCGGCTCTACTCCGAGTCCCTCCCGGATGACTGAGCTTCTCACCCTATCTCTAAGGGAGAGTCCAGCACCCTGCGGAGAAAACTCATTTCAGCCGCTTGTATCCGAGATCTTGTTCTTTCGGTCATAACCCAAAGCTCATGACCATAGATGAGGGTGGGAACGTAGATCGATCGGTAAATTGAGAGCTTTGCCTTTTGACTCAGCTCTCTCTTCACCACGACAGACCGGTACAGCGCCCGCTTC
>JBBPBX010046098.1:0-13476 GCA_038048925.1 Garcialebias charrua | reverse complement strand
ATTGTATTTCAAATAACTCCAACAGGATATATTTATACACTGTAAATGGAAACATGGTATTTAATTAAAAATAGTAAATTGACTTAAATCAGTTTTCATCAAATAGTGATTAAGACTCACTTTTAGTAAGTTACTTGTAATTTGTGGTCAAAAAATCTCAGTAGCTCAGTTAACTTGAGCTCGTTTCATTTAGAAAAAGTAAGTTTTTGATAAGTGTGAACAAATCCCGTATCATATCGCGGTAAGAAGACATCTCGCGCATGCTCAGAATAGAACCACACACGCACACTGCGCATGCCTCATTTTTGAGCCCGTTTCACTCTTCTCTTGGGAAATATCTTAACAGATACCAGTAAGTATGTTTTTTTAATCATAATGTATGAAGTTGAGAGACCTCCAGGGGGCGCATGGAGTAGGAAGCAGTACCTTCGTGCTCCCGTCGTCTGTACCTTTTAATGCTTACCAAGCTGATTTAACCACTGAACTTTTTGAGAATACCTGGAATTCGTCATATTCTGTGTAATAATGCCACCCAAAGCTTCTAAAATGAGCGCTGAACCTGAAGTCGCCGCCATTACTAAAGCTGACATGGTAGCTGCGTTAGCCGAACTCAAGCTAGCGCTACTTTCCGAACTGAAAAAGGACTTCAAAGAAGTGAACGAGAAGCTGGATGGGCTCCAGGAGACTGTTGGGGATCACGGTAAACGTCTGACTTCACTTGAGGACAATGCAGAGACAACTAATCAGCGGTTGGAAGAAGTCGAGCGGTGCTGTGAGGGGCTGAAGTCCGCTAATGCTGAACTGAAGGCTAAGCTAACTGAGCTGGAGGGGAGAAACAGGAGGAGTAACGTCCGCGTTATTGGTCTACCCGAAGACATAGAAGGACCCCAACCAAGCAAGTTCTTCTCACAGTTTTTATGGAATACTTTTGGACATGATGTTTTCCCCTCGGCACCAGAGTTGGACCGTGCCCACCGTAGCCCGATCCCCAAACCAGGCCCCAGAGACAGACCTCGGCCTGTCATAATTTGCTTTCATCATTACCAACACAAGGAGCTGGTGACTCGTGAAGCTCGGAAAAGAGGGACTTTGGAGTATGAGAACTATTCCTTCAGGATCTACGACGATTACACTCCAGAAGTGGCTAAACAAAGGAAGGAGTACAGGTCGGTAATGTCCGCCTTATATAAAATGGGTCTGAAACCTGCACTGATGTACCCTGCAAGACTTCGTATCATTAACACAGATGGTACTCGTATAATGCTCGGATCAGTGGCTGATGCTGAAAAATTTATTCAGACTTTTAAGACTTCTTCTTGATTTGATTACTGTGGAGGTGCTGATCATGCACAAACGTTTCATTAAGGAAACCGCTGTGTTAATTGTTTCATTTCTACTTTTATAAGGACGTTACCAAGTGCTGAAGTGTTCAGTGGTTGTTCTAACTTTAATTAAGACAAACTTTATTACAGCTTGGTTGGTTTATACGTTTAATATAACCTGTTAGACGGGGCGAGGGTTTTTTATTTTATTTTTATTATCATATTATTTTAGGTAGTATTGAAATGGAGGTGTTTCAGTTAGAGAAGTTAGGTGTGCTGTTTGTTCTAGCAGCTAGTTTCACCGACACCTGGGGGTTGTTGGGAGGGTGGGTTTTTACTGTTGGTGTTAAGACAATGTATTTCTTTTTGCTCAGCCAGAATATATGCTTTTTTCTTTTTGCTTGTCACTTTGATATCTTTAATTGTTTATTTTATTTTATTTATTATTATTATTATTCTCTCCTCTTTCCTCTTATCTTAGAACAATATGATGGGCAAATTTAATATGATCACTTGGAACGTTAAGGGTCTAAATCACCCTGTTAAAAGGAAAAAAGCCCTCACACATATGAAAAACTTAGGTGCAGGAATAGTTTTTCTTCAAGAAACCCATCTTAATAACCGGGATAGTAATCGTTTAAAATGTGGGTGGGTGGGGCAGTCTTTCCACTCAAGCTTTCAGGGCAAAGCAAGAGGAGTTGCAATACTTATAAATAAAAATATATCATTTACACCATCAACAATTCTTGCAGATTCTAGTGGGCGGTATATTATAGTATCTGGGAAACTTTACAATTTGAATGTCACCCTAGTTAATGTCTATGCCCCAAACTATGATAACCCTCAATTTTTTTCTCATCTTGTTAAACTGCTCCCCCATCCAGATTCTCATTTGTTGATTATGGGGGGGGGATTTCAATTTATGTCTTGACCCTGGGCTGGACAGATCATCGACGAAACCGGGCTATATTACATCAAAGTCGGCAACTTATTTAAAGTCATTTCTGTCAGATTTTGGTATTGTGGACCTCTGGCGCTTTTTGCACTCCCAGGACAGACAATATTCTTTTTTTTCCCATGTTCATGGGAGTTATAGTAGAATTGATTACTTCTTTGTTGATAATCATCTAATCTCATATGTTCAGAACTGTGACTACAAACCCATAGTGATCTCTGACCACGCTCCTCTCTTAATCGAATTTAATTTACCAGGAACAGGGGCCCAGAGAAAGCATTGGAGGTTCAATTCCCTCCTGTTGTCTGATGAAGACTTTGTTAAATTTATGTCCAATCAGATATCCCTATTTTTAGAAATTAATAATACCCCAGATGTCTCAGTTTCTACTATCTGGGAAGCCCTCAAAGCGTACATAAGAGGACAGGTAATATCCTTTGCGGCTAAAAAGAAAAGGGATTCCCTGTCTAAACAAATGGATCTAGAGAGTCAAATTGCAGACTTGGACACTAAGAATTCTCAAACTCCATCCCAACAGTTGCATAAGGAACGCTGTAGACTTAATGCAGAACATAATTTAATTACATCTCAATCGATAGAATATTTATTGCTGAAAAATAGAAGCAGCATATACGAGCACGGTGATAAGGCTGGGGAGATTTTGGCAAGGCAGCTTAGGGGTGCAAGGGCCAAATTAACTATTGGTGGGATAACATCTCAAGATGACATCATCATTACGGACCAGCAAGGAATAAATGACGCTTTTCAGCATTATTATAATAAATTATATAGTTCTGATAATTGTTGTAACCCACATCTCTTGCAAAACTTTTTTGGACGCTTATCCATTCCCAATCTAAACTCAGATCAAGTTGCTACCCTGGACATGCCCATTTCAGAGCAGGAGATATTGGGGGCAATAAAATTGTTACAACCCCGGAAGTCACCTGGTCCAGATGGTTTGCCAAACGAATTTTATGCAGCATTCTCCGATCAGTTAGTTCCAATTTTGACAAACATGTATAAATACTCTTTCAAGAAAGGATATCTCCCTCCCACTTTGAATCAAGCTTGCATAACTTTACTGCTTAAAAAAGATAAGAATCCCACAGAATGTTCATCTTACAGGCCAATATCACTACTGAACAGCGACTATAAAATATTAGCAAAGGTATTGGCCTGTCGTCTGGAGCAGATCTTACCCAGTGTTATATCCCCAGATCAGACAGGGTTTGTTAAAAGCAGACGCTCTTTTTATAATATACGTCGTTTATTGAACATTATGCATACCCCTTGTCAAAATAATTCTGAATGCCTTCTTTCCATTGATGCAGAGAAAGCATTCGATAGGGTAGAGTGGATCTATATGTTTGAAACTTTGGAGAGATTTGGTTTTGGTGGGCCATTTATATCCTGGGTTAAGTTACTATACTCCTCCCCATCAGCCATGATTCTAACAAATAACTTCTACTCTAAACCATTTAGTTTGCACCGCGGGACCCGACAAGGATGCCCACTTAGCCCTTTACTTTTTGTTTTGGCTATTGAGCCTCTGGCTCTGGCAATAAGAACAAACAGCTCTATTAAAGGTATTACCAGGGGTAGGATTGAGCATAAGCTTTCCCTCTATGCTGATGACCTTTTATTATACATATCAGAGCCAGAACAGAGCATCCCTCATATTTCAACGCTTCTCTCTCAGTTTGGGGAAATCTCTGGATATAAAGTAAATGTAAACAAAAGTGAGCTTTTTCCTCTAAATGCCTGCCTAAATTATATCAGAAGCGCTACACCTTTTAAGATAAGTAATCATAGCCTTGTCTATCTAGGTATTACAATAACAAAGACTTTGGATGACCTCTATAAGAGTAATTTTGAGAAATTGCTTACCGAAACCCAATGTAACCTAAATAAATGGTCAACACTTCCTCTCTCCCTAATAGGAAGAGTGAATACAATCAAAATGTCAGTGCTCCCTAAATTCCTATATCTTTTTCAATGTCTCCCTGTTGTTATTCCAGGTGCTTATTTTAAAAAGTTAGATTCGGCCTTTTCGACCTACATTTGGAATAGCAAAAAGCCTCGTCTTAAAAAAGACCACTTGCAAAAATCAAAGAAAGATGGGGGTCTAGCCCTTCCCAATCTCCAGCACTATTATTGGGCATGTAATTTATATTGTCTCTCTTTTTGGATGCACTACAGCTTTAATGATGATGGTCCCATTTGGGTAGAGATGGAAAAATCGTCATGTGCCCCTTTATCTATGCCAGCTTTGATTGGCGCACCCTTACCTTTGCCTCTTAATCAGACCTCCTCGAACCGTATAGTTTATAACTCCCTGGCAATCTACTCTCAATTTAGGAAGCATTATGGCCTTCGTCAGATGAGTCTTTCCAGTCCAATCGCATTTAATATCCTTTTTCCTCCTTCGTTGCAGGACGCTACTTTTGGCGTGTGGCAAAGTAAGGGCTTAACATTTTTTAAGGACCTCTATATTGGAAACAAATTTGCTTCTTTTGAACAATTGTCTAACAAATTTGATTTACCAGCTTCACACTTTTTTAGATATTTACAGGTTAGACACTTTATTACCTCATACATGTCAGTCTTTCCTGATAAACCTTCTGATAATATAATTGATGAGCTGATGTCTTTTGACCCAACAAGGAGCAAAGCGATCAGTTCCTGGATGAAATTGATCTCACATTTAGATTCCCGGTCCTTTGACACAATTAAACAATCCTGGGAGCAGGATCTTCAAATTACAATTAGTGAGGTAGTTTGGGCTGATATTTTGGGGAAAATCCACTCATCATCAATGTGTGCAAGACACTCTCTCATCCAATTCAAAATAGTACATCGGGCACACCTTCATAAATCTAAATTGGCCAAAATCTATCCTCAAATCGACCCTATATGTGATAGATGTAAATCAGAGGAAGCTACACTATTACACATGTTTTGGAACTGCCCCAGGATACAAATATACTGGACTGGTATCTGTGAAGCACTCTCAGCGGTTTTTGGAATTCAAATTACTCCGAACCCACTCATGCTGCTCTTTGGTGTTACTCCTGAGGGTTTAGGTTTACCTAAAGGAGGCAGAAAGGTAATTGCATTCTCGACCTTGCTAGCACGCCGTCTGATTCTTCTTAGATGGAAGGATGCTGCCCCACCCACAGTGTCAAACTGGATAAAAGATGTATTGCTTAACCTTAAACTAGAGAAAATCAGATATGTGATGAGAGGCTCTGAGAATAACTTTTATAAAACTTGGAAATTGTTTATGATTTTTTTCAATAAACCCTCAACAGAGGTTCAGGAATAATAGACCCTGGAATATTGGCTGAGCAAGTCTAATCTTGATATGAATTTTTTGTATGGTCTTAAATTTTCGTTATTATTATTTATTTATTATTATTATTATTATTATTATTATTATTACTTTTTATTTTTATTATTATTATTATTATTTTTATTTTTTATATATATATTTTTTTTTCTTTTTCTTAGGTGATGGTACTTAGGGGAATGTTGGTTGTCTATTGGGTGTGTTATTTTTGTATTATGTGTATAAAGTGAAAAACGTAATAAAATATATTAAACATCATAATGTATGAAGTTGGTATTAAAATGTTTTTTAACAGGCGATGTTGGTGTGCATTTCTCGCAGAAATATGGGTATTGTCTCAGCTCGTGTTAGCTAACGGTAGAGCTAGCCAACTAATGATATTTAACATAAACCTAGCTAGTGGCAATATTCCACAATATAATTTTAAATTTTCGTTTGAGGCAATTGTGCTCGCGTGTGCCGTGGAGTCGCAGGGAAAAGAAAGGTGGGGGCGCGCGGGGTGTCTTCCCCCAGTTGCTTCTTAGCAGCTAAGCTAAGAGGATACACGAGTGAGTCGCACAGACTGCAAACACTTAAAAAAATAATAGCAACCTGAACCAAACGTTTGGTTCTGCTACACCTTGGCTTGTTGATCACGGATCAGACAGGCCACCAGAAAACCTCCCATTAATCAGTCTGCTCAACAACTACTAGCTTCTGTTAGCTGTGCAAAGGGTCTCTGTGAAACGGTGAGCATCTTCTTCTTTCAGCTTTTCCCTTTTCAGGGGTCACCACAGCAAGTCATCCTCCTCCACCTCACTCTGTCCTCTGCATACTCTGTCTTCACTCCAACTACCTTCATGTCCTCTCTAACTGCATCCATATATCTCCTCTTTGTCTTTTTCCTGGCAGCTTCATTTGTACTCGGACCCACACAAATATCTGAGCTTGACATGTAATGAATAAGTGATTCTCGTGTGTAATGTAATTCGAACTGCAAAACTAAAATAGTTTTTTTTCTTAATTTTCTAATTTATAACCACAAGTCTGGTTAATATGTTATTACAGGAAATCCCTGTTTGGAAAAGCATCTTCAAGCTTGAAGAATGGCAGGCACAATTCCCTTTATTGGTGACGCTTCATGTGAGTAAAATCCATCACCATTAAATGACTTACTCATTTATCTATTCATCTTAAACATCAGAATGAATGTGTTTTATAAGGCCCTCTCACACGTGAACGTTTTAGACAACTCATGCCAACTTGTAAAAATTTAGGAGATATCTATAGTGCAGCTATGTATACTCTTAAGATTTTTATTCCTGTTAATGTGACAAGACATTTCCATTTATTAACAGATGGAAGCATTGATGAAACATACAGTGTGAATGTGCAGTTTGAATCTGATGAAGAGGTAAAGGTTTTTTTTCATGATGTTATATTCCTTTTTGTTCTCAGCTTTCTGCACAACGAACTTACCCTCACTGAAAATAAGATTCACCTGACTTTGAATTTCACTGATGAAAGTTATTGTAAATTTTGTCCTCAGAAGCTTTGGAACATCCAGATGTTTGTGCTCAAAATAAATTATAAAAGTAATCATTTTTCTGGTTTGCAGGAAGGAGATGAAGACCAGTTTGGAGAAGTACGAGATGAACACTCAGATGAATACGGTGAAGGAGATATATTATTATTAATAATAATAATTAATATTTTGAAATTGTTTGTGTTTTTTCACACGCACAGTTCAGTATTGTACCATGCTGGCGAGTGCTCAGAGTGAAGCAGAAAAGGAACGTATCATAGGGAAAATGGAGTCGGATCAGGAGCTGTCAAAGATCCTCTACCAGCTTCAGGAGACCGAGAAGGAGGACATAATTTGGGTAAGACTTCCTGTTTGTGAAGTTATGCCATAAAACCATTTGTCTGTGTGGACCGTCACAGCTCGGTTTTGTTTTCTAGGAAGAGCGATCTCGCAGGGAGAGAGTGAGGAAGTCTTGTGTTGATGACTTGGAAGCAATGGACATTGGCCATGGAGAGGTAAATACTGTCACATTTACATACATACCGGTACATACATACTTGCATACATACATGTACATGTACACGTACAGGTACATATATACATGCATACATACATACATACATACATACATGTACATACCGGTACATGTGCATATATGTACATACCGTTACATGTACATACATGTACATACCGGTACATGTACATACATGAGGAGCCAAGATGGTCTAGTGGCAGGGCTTTTGACTACGGATCCGAAGGTCGCGGGTTCGCGCCCCGGCCACTACCCAGCTTGGGGTGTCTATGAGTGCACACCTATTTCTCCAGCTCCCCGGGCGCTTTCGGGCTGCTCACTGCACCACCTGGTAGGTGGTTGGGTTAAATGCAGAGACGAATTTCGTCTGTGTATGGGAACATACGCAGATGACAGGAATAGACATTATTATTATTATTATTATTATACATGTACATACCGGTACATGTGCATACATGTACATACCGGTACATGTGCATACATGTACATACCGGTACATGTGCATACGTGTACATACCGGTACATGTACATACATGAGGGGGCGGATGTGGTGTAGTGGTAATGGCAGTCAACCCCTGATCGGAAGGTTGGAAGTTCGAATCCCGCATCCGCCCACCATGTGTCGTCGTGTCCCTGGGCAAGACACTTAACCCCGAGTTGCTTCCGGTAGGTCTGGATGGCGCCTTGCAAGGCAGGCTACCACTACCGGTGTATGAATGTCTGAATGAATGAATGGGTGGATGGCTGGTATTGTAAAGCGCTTTGGGGCTCTTCACAGGGGGCTGGAAAGCGCTATCCATGTATAAATAAGCTCCATGTACATACCGGTACATGTACATACATGTACATACCGGTACATGTACATACCGGTACGTGTACATGCATGTACATGCCGGTACGTGTACATGCATGTACGTACCGGTATGTGTACATGCATGTACGTACCGGTACGTGTACATGCATGTGCATGTACGTACCGGTACGTGTACATGCATGTACGTACCGGTACGTGTACATACCGGTACGTGTACATGGTACGTGTACATACATGTACATACCGGTATGTGTACATACATGTACATACGTGTACATACCGGTACGTGTACATACATGTACATACGTGTACATACCGGTACATGTACATACATGTACATACGTGTACATACCGGTACGTGTACATACATGTACATACGTGTACATACCGGTACGTGTACATACATGTATATACGTGTACATACCGGTACGTGTACATACATGTACATACGTGTACATACCGGTACGTGTACATACATGTACATACATGTACATACCGGTATGTGTACATACATGTATGTACATACCGGTACATGTACATACATGTATGTACATACCGGTACATGTACAAACATGTATGTACATACCGGTACATGTACATACATGTACCGGTATAGCACTTTGAGATTTTTATTAATGAAAAGTGCATTATAAATGGATTTCATTATTAATATGTACATACCGGTACATGTACATACCGGTACATGTACATACCGGTACATGTACCTACATGTACATACCGGAACATGTACCTACATGTACATACCGGTACATGTACATACCGGTACATACTGGTACATACCGGTACATGTACATACATGTACATACCGGTACATGTACATACCTATACATACCGGTACATGTACATACATGTACATACAGGTACATGTACATACATGTACATACCGGTACATGTACATACATGTACATACCGGTACATGTACATACCGGTACATGTACATACCGGTACATGTACATACATGTACATACCGGTACATGTACATACATGTACATACGGTACATGTACATACATGTACATACCGGTACATGTACATAAATGTACATACCGGTACATGTACGTACATGTACGTACATGTACATACATGTACATACATGTATATACATGTACATATATGTACATACATGTACATACATGTACATACCGGTACATGTACATGCATGTACATACTGGTACATGTACATACATGTACATACCGGTACATGTTCATACATGTACATGTACATACATGTACGTGTACATGTGTGTACATACCGGTACGTGTACATGCGTGTACAAACATGTACATACCGATACATGTACATACATGTACATACCGGTACATGTACATACATGTACATTCCGGTACATGTACATACATGTACATACCGGTACATGTACGTACATGTACATACATGTACATACATGTACATACCGGTACATGTACATGCATGTACATACCGGTATATGTACATACATGTACATACCGGTACATGTTCATACATGTACATGAACATACATGTACGTGTACATATGTGTACATACCGGTACGTGTACATGCGTGTACATACCGGTACGTGTACATGCGTGTACATACCGGTACGTGTACATGCGTGTACATACCGGTACGTGTACATGCGTGTACATACCGGTACGTGTACATGCGTGTACATACCGGTACGTGTACATGCGTGTACATACCGGTACGTGTACATGCGTGTACATACCGGTACGTGTACATGCGTGTACATACCGGTACGTGTACATGCGTGTACATACCGGTACGTGTACATGCGTGTACATACCGGTACGTGTACATGCGTGTACACACCGGTACGTGTACATGCGTGTACACACCGGTACGTGTACATGCGTGTACACACCGGTACGTGTACATGCGTGTACACACCGGTACGTGTACATGCGTGTACACACCGGTACGTGTACATGCGTGTACACACCGGTACGTGTACATGCGTGTACACACCGGTACGTGTACATGCGTGTACACACCGGTACGTGTACATGCGTGTACACACCGGTACGTGTACATATAAATACATAAATATATATACACATACATTTACATACGTATGTATGTATGTAGTATGTATGTAGATGGCCTCGTTCATAGGAACGATGGTTTGAGAGAGGAGTAAAGGAGGCCATCTTTGTGAAAAGAAACCGTCCATCATTAAAAAGGGGTGGAGGCCTCCTGGTTCAACTGTCCCCCTCCTACAATGCTGTTATTGCTAGTATCACTCAGCCCTCTGTGAATAGCAAACAACCATCAGGGTACTAACGATCCATCGTTAGGCTGATGGTCCTCCTTGATCATGGGAGCAGCTGGTTTTGTCTGTCATCAGAAAACTGGTTGATCCACTGAGAGGGTGCTATTTATAAGACTAAGCTGAATACAGCAGCTCAGACTGAGGAAGTCTTTCAGACGAAAGACGAAACATTTCTACTTTTTTGTTTTGTTTTGTTTTTTGAATGTCCAGAGGACCAGACTTAGCTTTTTTAAATATGTATTTTACTTTACTGAAACTTCAAAATAATTATAATGGTCGTCTTTTCTTTTAACAGGTGTTTTTTTTTTCCGGATAAATCCAGAAAAGGGAACCAAAGTGGAGAACAAAAACTCAAAGCATCGTCTCAACCTGAACCCCCGAGTCCTCACCCTGATACAGGAACTCACCGATCACGAGTGGTGTGACACCTAAATAAGGACTCTCTCTGTGGACTCTAACTTGTTCATTGAAGAAGCACTGCAAGTTTTTGTTTTGTGGACTGTTGGCAGGAAAAAAATATTTGAAGTTTCTGCTCTGTGGACTGTTCATTGAAAAACCGCAAGTTTTTGTTTTTGGACTGTTCTGTTGGAGAAAAGGTACCGGTACTACAAGTTGTTGCTTTGTGGACGGTTGACGTATTGCACATTTTTGCCTAAACTTCCACATTTCCACATTTTTTGTTTAAAGTATTAAGACAACTGCTAAAAATGTAAACATTTACATTTAATTTATTTTAAGCTTTTTGCCTGGCATTTGGTACATTTTGTTAATTGAAAACTGTCTTGACTAAAAGAGGCTAATCTTCAGTTTTTGATTGTGGATTAAGTCAGAGTTGCTGAATTGTTTAAAAATGGTGACAATAAATTTTTCAAAAGTGATATGTACCTCTCATTCCATGATGTTACATTTTGCATGTTTTGTAATGACAGTAGTAGTACTGGTAGTCAGTTAGCGGGTTTAAAAAGTAACTCTTACCATTTAATTTGATTATTATTAGCGATGAACAAAATACACAAAATATCCTTTATTTTACATACAAAATTTTACTGTGGTTTTACCAGTTTAAATTAGTTTTTTGTTTGATATTTCCCAGTTAATTTAGCCAGTTGTTGATGTACTAAAAACATTTATTAGAGGTAAGAAATACAGGAAAGGGTCTTCTTATGTAGAACAAAACTGTAAAATTAACGTTTAAAAATGAGTTTGTAGTAAGTTGTAGGTATTTAGTAATTCTAAGTGGGGTTAAATTTACATCAGTCCACACAAATAAAATAAAAAAAGTTAACACTAAGCATGGCTAATGAGTTATCTGAACTTATTTTTTTTGTATTAGTTGCATAGGCGTAATTTACACGGGGGTTGTGGGGGTTTTGACCCCCACAATAATTTGATCCGGTCATTTCAACCCCCCCAATAAAATGACATCATTTCGTCATTATACATATCTTACATCAATAATTGATTTTCTTTATTCATTCAATTTTTTTAGTAAAATTGCTGCATGTTTTTAACAAACTCCCTGAGGACTGACCCCCTCCCCTGCAAATAATTTGGTATCACCCATCTCACCGGCTACAGGAAGTCACGTGAGTCACGGAGCTGCTCATGAAGTTGCCCAGAAGTTTCTACATGCATGTATCCGAAAAAGGCCTCCTTTTGTCGGACTGATTACTCTGGCTGCACGCTCCCTGCTATGGATGTACCGGTAGCTGTTTTTGTTTGCAAGATACCACTCATAAACCACACCGCGGATTTTTAAATCCAGCTGATTTCACATTTGGTTCAGATCAGGAGCCCGTCTGCTGTAGTGAGGTAAGAAATATATTTTTTAAGCGTTTATTTAACTAAATTTAAAGAAAGAAAGCTCCGGTTTGACCCGCCTGGCGCCTGCATAAAATCAGCGAACTTTTTTTTTTTAATCCAGCTGATTTGAACATTCGTTAAACTCAGGAGTACGTCTACTATCACCCATAAGTCAGCGAAGAAATACTGTATATTTTTAAGCGTTTATTTAGCTAAATTTAAAGAAAGAAAGCGTCCGGTTTGACCCGCCTGGCGCCTGCATAAAAATCAGCGAACTTTTTTTTTTAAATCCAGCTGATTTGAACATTTCGTTAAACTCAAGAACACGTATTCTATAAATTCAGCTTAGTAATATATTTTTTCTCGCAAAGAAATAATTGTTTTTACCGTGTTTCTTTGTGAAGTTCTTCGTACTAGCTGGGTCCTGTCGCCGCCATCTTGATCAGGACAAAGCTGACGCGTCGCGTGGAGATGACGCGTATTCATTCATTCATTCATTCATTCAACCTTTATTTAGTCAGGTAAATCTTTTGAACCTCATGGGCTCATTTACGAAAGCGACCTGCTAAAAGTAAAGAACAATGAACAGCAATGGTAGAATTTCCTTAAACAATAAACAAACAAACAATAAACAATAGAAAACAAAAGAGAGAGATATTAAACACCGAAGGTATTAAGCGTATAGTGTACAATTTTTTCGTGTTTATTGTTAATCACAACCCCCCCAATGTTAGACCTAAAGTTATGCCCCTGATTAGTTGTACTACTTGATTTAGTACTGCAAACTTAAAAAAGATTAGCTTTTCTTACTCACTAATCTTAAGACTACTTTGCTTAATTTTTTTGAGGCAACGACTTTGCGTACTTTTTTTAAGTAAGGTCAACTAATTGGATCTTACAGTGTAT
>JBBPBX010046097.1:10968-26730 GCA_038048925.1 Garcialebias charrua | reverse complement strand
ACAGCTGTCGGAAGTCATGATCTCACC
The DNA here is from genome assembly GCA_038048925.1 of Garcialebias charrua. Classification (NCBI taxonomy): domain Eukaryota; kingdom Metazoa; phylum Chordata; class Actinopteri; order Cyprinodontiformes; family Rivulidae; genus Garcialebias; species Garcialebias charrua. The sequence goes on along the minus strand of JBBPBX010046097.1, from coordinate 26,703 downwards.
AGCTACTAAATAAGGATTTAGGAAATTATGTCACCAAACTCTGTCCAGAGGGTGGACGAGGTGTAAAACATTACCTCAACATTGACCAATAGAATGACAGGAAAATGACATGGTTGTCTAGAATAGTGGGGGTCAAACCCTTTTCTTGACTATAAATAAGGCTGGTGAACAGAGCTGAGGGGCTGAAGATTTTTGAAGACCATTTGGATATTACTGGACAAAGACGGACGCTCTGGAACTAAAAAGAAGAAGATAGAATGTTTTAAAAAAGGACTCCTTGGACCAAAAAAAATGAGATCTTTTTGCTTCAGCCTCGATCCCCTGCTATTCTTCTTCAAAATTGGATTAATTGCAGAGCTGGAATATAGCCTCAAATCTTGATTCAGGATTGAGGTATTTTTTCCTTACCTTTGGTAAATAGCCCCTGTGGAATTACCTCAGCAGAAGGTAAGGAAATATTCCCATTCTTGTCCAGGGCATTAAAATTATATTAAATGTAGTATAACAAGCAACAAGAATGCTATTACCTGAAGATGGAAAATCAGTTAGGATTCCTCTGTTGATGAAAAATTAAAGTGATTTTGGGAGAAGCTCTGTGCGTTGACGGAGCGCCGCAAGATTGTTTATGTTAGTGGAACCCGGTGTACTTTTTATCTTCGCTCTGCTGTTGAGGGCCTCACGTCAGCTCGACTGAGCAATGATGGATTAAAAGCCGCTCTTTTGTGGAATACTATTTTTCCTGATCTAGAGATGTTTTTTTTTGTGGAACGAAACAACATCTTTTGATAAGATTCAACAACAATTATGGAGTACAATTTGCTGAAGTTGCTGAAGTCATGAAGAATTCTTTGAATTTGCTGGATACTTTGGGAAAACTGGATTGATTCAAGAGGAGTTGTTTCCTGGACAAAAGGATTGCTTTTTGCGGCATCGGGATCTGCTCTGACAGGTCTTGGCTTATCAACTTGTTTAAAGGGAGCACCGCTTCTGAAACCTTGCTTGTCAGTGCCGCAGAACAGCAGATGGAACCTTGAGGGATTACCACATTTTCTAATGGATTATAATTGTCTGTTTCTGGATTACCATCTTTTTGAATGGATATAACACTTTTGTGGAAGAATTGAATTGCCTAAAGGGATTACCAGATTTTTATGTGGAATTACAACGAAGATTTATTCAGTCTGCTGGAAGTGCAGACTTTTCTGGCTGGAGTGCGGCGGGATCGCCGGTGGGTTTTTCTGTAGAAAAATAACAAGATTTCCCTGGTTGAATTATAACAAATTTTCCTGGAAGATCAAAAATTAGGTTTCCTGGATAAAAGTAGAATACTTAAAGACCGTGTAAAGTGAAATTAAATTTGTGTTTTTATTTTGTCACACGGCATAAATATGTGTTATTAATCACCCATATAAATCTGACTGATTAAAAACATTGATTTCCTTATAAAATTAAGTCTCAAAAATCATGAAAAAACATGATTTTGACTTGCTCTAGAACGCTGGGGGCGTGTCGCACGTGGGCGTGATTTCAGCGCTGTACTGCGCCATGTCCAGCCCCCTTCAGAGCTGAGCTGTGTGGGGAGGCATACGGGGGAAGCAGAGATCACCTGCTCTGTTTTTATCTGAGTTCTGGCTTCCAGCAGCTCCTTTTTCCAAGAGTTACGCTGTTTTTAGTGCACTAACAACTCTGGTTATGTTTTTAAAGTTGAGGACACATAACTCCGCTGTTATAATCAGCGCTATTTTAGAAGATGAGCGGACTCGCGGTCCGAACCGGTCACATCGCATGCGGGGTCTGATCGCCACACACACACACACACACACACACGCGGACTCGCGGTCCGAACCGGTCACATCGCATGCGGGGTCTGATCGCCCACACACACACACACACACACACACGCGGGCGCGCGCGCGACCCGGTCACATCGCATGCGGGGTCTGATCGCCACACACACACACGCGCGCGCGCGCGACCCGGTCACATCGCATGCGGGGTCTGATCGCCACACACACACACACGCGCGCGCGACCCGGTCACATGCATGCGGGGTCTGATCGCCACACACACGCGCGCGCGCGCGGGGGGCGGAGGTGCGCGGAGGTGCAGGTGGCATGTGGTCGCTCCAGCAGCACGCCAGTACTGGAGGGAGACGGTCGGTAGCGAGTGAACGGCTCCACCGAAGAACGCATTTATAACGGCTGGAGCTGCAGGGGGTGGGGCTTGTGACCGCGTGACGAAACGCGGTCACATTTAAACCACGCCTAAAAAATCCTGAAAGAGAAATGTGTTTATACACAGTTTGATCTATAACTCCAAAATTAATTGAGCTACAATTTTGAGACTTTTTACTCATTTACAAGATTACAATTACGACATTTATAATGTTTATTGAAGAAAATGTTGAAATTCACTTTACACGGTCTTTAATGTGGAGTAAACCAGCATTTTTGGAGATTATACAAATTATTCATTGGATTACAACTCAAATTTAATTAAGGATTGAAAATATTTTAGAGCCCGGTGTGTGGAAGACATCTTTTGGTGAGCTGTGAATCATTTAATTCTCTTAAATGCAAATCATGTAACCTGATTAAATCTTTTCTGTATTAAGTAGTGCTTATGCTATTAATCCCCTGCAACTAGAAAAATAAAGAAACATAAAACGTACAAATTTGGATTTTTTCATTTAGTCATGTGATATTAAATGATGGTAAACTTGGTTCAAAGATAACAACAATATGACTGGAGGTTTTGAATGGTTTTATTAGCCAAAAAGAGTAAAACAATATCCTGGAACCTTATTTTCCTAGGTTCTAAAACTAACCAGGCGGATAACAATTGCTATCTACAAGAGGTAAGCTGTCGTTTAATGCATGTTTCTCCGTGAGATACGATCTGACTCCATTCTGCTAAGTCAGACTTTCGGCGGAGTGAAACAGGATATGACATTGCAGATCGGAGACAGTAACAGTCTGGTTGAATTACCTCGTCTCAGCCTTAATCCTAACTGATCTGGAGACATATCGGGTAATACTCGTGTGCCAGGATAAAAGTTAAAAGGACCCGTTACTGGGTAGGCTGGAGTGAGGACTTGTTGCAAGTCCTACGGCTAACCTCACTCACGTAGAATTAACATGGCGCCCAACGTGCTTAAAGCATAAAGAACTCAAGATAACAAGGCGTGCGTCAGTGGACAAAGTGCACGCCAAACCACAACTCTCCTGGGTAGAGGAGTTGTAGCGCAGCTGGACTAGCTACCAGCTGAACACCACGGGTGGTAGGGCAAAGAGGGCTTACTAAGGACTACTGACCATAGTTTGGAGTAAGTTAGCAGCAGGTCTGTTTTCATCCCAGGTACCGGGACATAAAGTCTGGAGGCTTTGAAAACATACCGACTCGAAACGACAAAAACGGAAAATGGCCACGGGTGTGGCACCAGTAGGACTGGTGGACCAGTCCAAAATGAACGATCCAACTGAAACAAAACCTGAGCTGGTATCTACTACCACGACGGAGGATTCTCAAATCCAACAGGCAAAAGCACACATGGATCAAGGACAACACCTCACATCAGTCTGGAATCGACTCGGACGAACAGTTCCTCGAGAAAACGATGTTGGGGCTCTGAGAGTGGTAGTAAAGGGAAGTAAGAGAGAAGTGACCTTCATTGGGATGCCTGGTGAGACCTTGGTCCTCAAGATCGATCAAGCAGTAAAGTCTTGTGACCTAGACAAACAGTGTTGGGATGAAAAGAGAAAAAACGGGATGAAACAAAACCCAACACGGCCAAAAGCAGCCCCTAGGGCTCAACAACAAAACCAACAACAAAGGAGATTTCAAGCCGAGGTAGCTAACACAACACCTCAAAGATGGGGCGACTATGTGCACTCGAAAGAATATGTTAAAATGACCCCAGATGAAAGAAAGGCCTTTCATGAATTCAGACTGAGAAGGGATGGGGGAACAGCTAAATAATGGCCGAAAGGTTGCGGGTCACCCTAGATAACGCTTATTAGGAGGGTGTTGAAATCTATGCCAAAGTGGATGGAAAACCTTACCTAATGGTCTCTGGGGCAGAGGTGTCTATGACCCGCAAAAACCTGAAAGCAATAAGACATCTTACAGTTCAATTGGCAAACAGGACTGTACAAAAACCTGTGTACATTTCCCCGAAGTAATGGAACAACGAGTGAATGAGAGTGACTTCTCCCCGACTGGGAAAGAGAAGTTGAAGTAAACCATTAAGTCAGCCTCTGTGGCTGGAATCTAAAACAACTGCGGAAATATAGGTCCGAAAACCATACACCCAATAGAAGGGCGAGAGTGCCAGGAAGTGCTCTGACTGGAGAAGTTACAGCAGTACTAGAAGGATTGCTTGAACTAACTCACAGAAAAGTGAAAACATCACGAGTAGTGACCAACAGTAATCACTGTGCACAAGCCCTGACAAAGGATTTATCCATTTGGGAAGAAAATAGATTTGAAAGTGCTAAGGGAAAAGTGGTGACTCACCATGATTTGTGGAAGAAAATAGCTGGAATCAAGCTGAATCTACAAGTTGGAGGTGGAGCGCCAAAAATCCCACACTAAAGAAGAAAACTACTGGCAGGGCAATGAAGAAGTGGATCTTATGTGCAATAGAGAAAAATCGTTTTGTCGATCGAGAGTGGGAACAAACCCCGGCGGGCCGAGGGTCCCACAGGAGTACGTGTTAGAGGTTGTGCGTGGCGTGCATGAAGGGCTAGGTCATACGGGCGTACAACCTACACGTAAGGAGTTGGAGAGTCAGGAGCTCTGGATTCCCATGCAGCAAATTCGCAAGGTACTGCAGGACTGTGTGGTATTTGGTCAATACAACCTCAGGACGCCGCGGGTACCGTGTGGATGAACATACTAACAGGTGTCACGGGTGGCACTTGTTAACAGTAAGAAAAACAAGAAGGCAACGGTGTTTCTATCATGCTGAAATAATTCTGTGGGTCGTTGGGCTTTCCAAAGGAACTGAGAACTGATGATGGGACACACTGTCACAACGTACAAGTGGATCACTAGTGTCAGACTTTTGGGGTGATGCGTTTTCTCACTGCCCCCCACGCCTCAAGCCAACAAAGTTGCAGAAAGTACCACAGGTTTAGCCCAAAAATTGGATAGCTAAAAAATGCTAAATACCAAAGAATGGAGCACTAAAACTGTGGAAGTAAGGCAACCCTTGAATGACAGGCGTCGAGCTGGAAGACCCTCCCCCGGTGAGGAGCTTAACCAACGTCAATTTAACATGCTGGAAAGTAGCGGGGCCTCAAGGTCAAAGAGGAACAACCAGCCTCCAACACTTCATTTGAGGTTGGACAAAAGGTGTGGGTCAGAGCACAGGATCACCCATCAACAGTTGCAGTAGAGCCAAAATACAACGCCACAGACAAAGTGAAGAGAATATTAGACAATAACACGGTTGTGTTAACAAAAACAGGGAATCCGAGAAATAGAGCAACTGAAGCCAATTCCTAGCTAATTCAAAACCAGAAACCGGATTATGGCCAATGAACCAAGTACCATGCTCCCCTATCGTAGAATGGCCACTATATGCGGGGGAGTTATCTTAAGAAGAACAACCTCAGAGCTTTGGGCAGGTAGGGCTCTGAAGACCTTGGAGTACGCCAAGAGAAGATACCTGTCAGCAGAATGCGAAATGATCAAGTTGATTAAAGCTGCAAAACAGCTGTGAAGTCAACATGGAACCTACTGGCCTACCCATTTGGTGGGAAGGACCAGGAAAAGTTAAGCCCCTCTAACCTGAGGTGAAGAAAAAAGACCAAGCCCCTCAAAACTTGAGGTGAAGTAAAAAGACTAAGCCCCTCAATCTTGAGGCGAAGAAACAAAAAGAGATGAAAAAAATAAGCCCCTCAGAGCTGAGGTGAAAAAAGATGTACAGGAGTACAACTGAAGCCAGTCAAGGTGGATACCTTTATTTGTGGGAAAAGTAGGACCACAGTTTTACCAGGGGTAATGATCTTCACACAATGGGAATTGAGTTAAAGAGGCCCAGAAGATTGTACCTGTAAGTGGGAGGGGACTATGGTGAAGTACTGTGTAAATTGTCAAACGAGGCACAAAGGGTAGACACGCCCATAAGACCTAACTCCACCCAGTGGATTAAAGTCTCGGTACGGATGGTTGTGGCACCATACAGAGGAGTGTACTTGGTGGGAGCTACGATACAGCTGATCAAAGACAATAAAGAAGACACAGAAAAGTCCCAACCCAAGTAAAATAGAGAAAAAGCGAAGTGTACTCAACGCTTGAGCCAGCAAGACATTTCTGAGGAAATGGAAGCACACGAACAAGGGAATGGACAACTAAAAACTGAACGACGGGGCGCTAGAATCATCAAAGGATCTCATCGCAGAAGAAAAGGTAGAGAATCATTTAATCAAGTCATAAGGTGTCCAAATTATATCTGGAAAGGGAGAGATAATATAAAATCTGCAAAAATCATCGAGACATGCTGGTCCTGGGACAGAGACCCGCTTTACGATGACTCGGACTCAGAGGACGGGGAACCCACTTATGTATGGAATTTGCTGATTCAACGATCCATGAGAGGACCGTATCAACCAGCTCTAATTGTACGGAAAGAACTAGTAAAGTTAGACCGTCCCAAAAAAGACTACACCTTGAACTTTAACAGAACTAAAAATTACTACTGCTCATGTATAATGTTCTACAGGAGCAAAGACCTAACTACAGGGTCTCATAGGTGTATCCCTGACTACGTAGTAACAAAAGACTCATGGAGAATGTCATACAACCCCAGCCCAATGGGGACACCATGGATCTTCAATGTTGTCTATTTAAAAGTACTCGGAATGCAATTCAAAATCAGATGGGGCCATAATTACAGAGAGTCACATCAAACACATTTCTGCGAGATCTCCATAGGGGAGTTGGAGGTTTGGACAACAAGCCGTGCCATGAAAATAAGCATCTACAACTGGGAAACTAACCCAAACAAAATAGTGGTTGAAAACACTGAGCTACCCCTACGAATGCTGTGTGATCGAGTCTGCACACCCATCAACGATTGGGAAGAATACCCAGTACGAATGGCTTACAGGACGACTGTATCGTACAGAGGACACCCACTTGTCAGTACGGTAACAGCGTTGGAAGAATGGGGTGAACACTATGTGCAATATGGAAGAAAATCCAGGGAAATGTTCAGACAGAGACTGTGGGAGGCGGAGGAACAGCGCCGAAGAGGTGAGGACCCATCTGACGAACCTTTTTGTGGGCTGCAAGGCCCCCAGCTTGAACCTGCATGTTGGGGGGTCTATCAATGGAAGTGGGTGTGGAGAGGGTTGAGACCAGAATTGCCACACCCATCTCCTCTCTGCGTGGAACTGTACAAAGGACGTGTGAAAGGAAAAGAGGGCCAGGTCCCAGTGAGAGTCAAATGCGACCACATTGGCAACCTGGAACGCCGGCAGATGGTTGACCAGCTCACACCATGCAGCATGCAGAACCCCATAGAAGAGCAGTGACAGAGAAAGACATAATAGACTCAAGACCGATCGCCAAAGATACCAGAAAGTCTCATTTTGATGAACCTCAAGGAAATTATCACCTGAAGCCAGCATACCTGCCACAGTATAAATCTCACCTTAAGCTTTGTCCTTCAACCTCACCATGAATATTTAATGTGGTCTACATGACGATAAAAGGAACAAGTATCAAATTGAAATGGGGACCCAAACCCCAACAGAAATGGCACCTGGAAGGACCCCAGCCTGAACCTACCGAATGGCTGGTGATTCGGTGGAAGTGGGTATGGTAAAGGTTGCAACCTGGATAGCCACACCCCTCTCCACTATATCTGGAGCTCCTCAAAGATCGAGTGACCACAACTCACAGGTGCTCGAGGAGGAAGCCCAGAGCTAAAAGAAACAAAGTCTTTGAAAAGAAACTCTCTCAACATGACAAGCCTGGAAAGTAGACTAAGTCGAGATGATTCAAACAGCGATGCAGATCCACACATCAATGAAGAAGATCCACACATCTATGAAGATGTACCACAAATCTATGAAGATATGGCGACCCCTGACCGACCTAAGGACTGTTTAAGGATTATGAGAATGGATAAAGCAACTTGTCTACGAACCCTGCTGCGGGGATTCGTAGTGTTAATAGGCTTAGTTATGTTGTTGGTTATTTTGTATCAAGCCGGAATCAGACCATGGAGCCTGACGCATGTAAAAGTCTCCCATGGGAGATCCAAATATGCAAACATGACCTGCTGGGACACCACGCAAAGAGACATCTTCGTACCATGGGACAGAAATGAAACTGTTGAAAATCTTACCAAGACCTGGGAAAGAGTAAGACTAGCAGGCTATCCAGCTTGGATGTACCAGCTGGGAAACACCCCTGAATGGGTGTCTGCAGTAGAAGCTGAGAACCTAACGGGGCCAGACAAACCCCACTTCAAGGTAATCAATCTACTGATTTTGCCTGAAGGAATTGTGACCTGGATAATGCTCCTGCATCACAACATAAAAAGGACAACGAGATGTAACTGGATTCATCTGGACAAAGAAACCCCTGAATGGCACTGTGATTGGGGCTGTAGACCACTAATGGGATTATGCCACCAAGGATATTGGGAGGCTGAAGTGATTTATCCTGCCCCACCGAAGGATGACAGCTGCCAAGCCATACTCCCTCGTTGGGAATTTTGGGGCAATATTCATCTGGACTGTGACAAAGTCCCTCCTTTCATCAGAAGAAACCGGACAGGAGAACATCAGAACCTAACCAAAAGTCAAGACTGTCCACACCGTAAAACACAAGACAGTGCCAGAATCAACGCTATTGAGCAAAGTCCCAAAGTACGACCCAGGAGGTTTGATTCCGAAAGCAGAAAGAAATTGATCATTTTAGCCAACACCGCTTAAAAACCCCCCTGCTCATGCTAGTATATAGAATTTAGTTTACTTATTTACTTCTTTACTTATTTCACTTATTTACTTATTTACAATGTCCTGATACAATCGGCCCAGCTAAGCCGGAAGAACCTGACGACGCTATCCCAGTCAGACCAGCAGTAGCTGATCCCATTGACTCAGAGTCTGACTTGATTCTTGAAGACCCAAGGCCAACACCACCGCATCAGCAGGTGATGGATGAAAATACTCCCTACTCGCCTGAAGGATGTCTCAAGCCAGTGAGAATGTTTCTCCTGATGCTCGATCAACGATAGAGTACGCTGACCACTACAAGATCTCCGGTGATGACCTGAGGAAGATGACCTCACCTCAGCCGGGCGGCACACGTGGAACCGACCAGGATGACTACACCATGATGGAGGTTGAGAAGAAGCGAACAGCAATCCAGGGTCCAGAGGCACCAAGGATCCCGCGTGACCTGACGACGACATCTCGGGGTCCCAGATGGCGTGGACACAGATGACGAGAAGATCACGATGAGTGTTAAAAGACTTGTTAGAGCAGTACCGCCTGTTTTCAAGGAGTGGGTGTCAAAATATGCAGGACTTTTATGTTGAAAACAGACTGACTTAAGACACACAGCAAATTCACGTTCACGCACACACACACAAAACCAGATTAATAACACATATATGATCACTCACAGGCCCTGAGTACAGGGTGTACAGAAACACAATTTTTATATATGGTTTTTAAACCTTGGTTCTAATCATGCCATTTTTAATTTACTAACAGAAACAAAAACATGGTATGTTTTGTAACTTTTGTTTGCATTTTGATAACTCATCTTTATGTAACTCTAGTTAAAACCGGTTGTGATAATCTGTGGTTATTTTAATAGAACAGGCTCTGTCCTCTGTGTTACAAACAAAGGCCTGCAAGACCTTTCCATGCACACACTAGGCAGAAAAACACGCACACCCGCGGCCCAAGGCCTGTAGCAGTGAGCCTCACTCTTACCAGATAAGAAAAGCAAGAGCACACACACACACACACACACACACACAGAGGCATGCTGTCATGCACTCAAGCAGGTCTGCTCGGAGCAGAAATATAGGTCAGATGAGATAAGAAAGTGCACACTTTTATCAGAGCAGAAGAGAGGCTGCAAGGTTGATTCAAAGCCTGTTAGAAAGGGCAAGAAAGAGTTTTTTAAGCATTTACAACAAAGAAATTCAAACATGCAATGAATTAAATGAAGTATGTGTCACAATGTGTATCATATAATTAACTGAAGATGCATGATTATGTATTGTAGGTAAATGGATGGGATTTGTATGTTTTCTTTTAAGATTCACAGCAAACCAAAGAGGTTCTCCACTGCTGGGTATTGATGATAGTTTTGAATATTACACAACACGTTACAAAAGTGGTTTTTCCACAGTTTGAGTAAATGTAGGTAAAAGTTGACAGATATGGGTGAAAGTTTAAACTTGTCTGACCAGACTCTCATGTGAAGGGTGGGTGAGAGCTAAGGAGAAAAATATTATGTCATTGCTTTGCTGAGAGCTGAACAGCTGTCGGAAGTCATGATCTCACCAGCTACTAAATAAGGATTTAGGAAATTATGTCACCAAACTCTGTCCAGAGGGTGGACGAGGTGTAAAACATTACCTCAACATTGACCAATAGAATGACAGGAAAATGACATGGTTGTCTAGAATAGTGGGGGTCAAACCCTTTTCTTGACTATAAATAAGGCTGGTGAACAGAGCTGAGGGGCTGAAGATTTTTGAAGACCATTTGGATATTACTGGACAAAGACGGGCGCTCTGGAACTAAAAAGAAGAAGAGGCTGGTGAACAGAGCTGAGGGGCTGAAGATTTTTGAAGACCATTTGGATATTACTGGACAAAGACGGGCGCTCTGGAACTAAAAAGAAGAAGATAGAATATTTTAAAAAAGGACTCCTTGGACCAAAAAAAAGGAGATATTTTTGCTTCAGCCTGGATCCCCTGCTATTCTTCTTCAAAATTGGATTAATTGCAGAGCTGGAATATAGCCTCAAATCTTGATTCAGGATTGAGGTATTTTTTCCTTACCTTTGGTAAATAGCCCCTGTGGAATTACCTCAGCAGAAGGTAAGGAAATATTCCCATTCTTGTCCAGAGCATTAAAATTATATTAAATTTAGTATAAACAAGCAACAAGACTGCTACTACCTGAAGACGGAAAATCAGTTACAAGGATAACTTTGTTTGGTGAAAAATTAAATGAATTTTGGAAGAACCGAGCGCTGACAGGCCCGTCGCAAGGCTGTTTATGTTAGTGGAACACGGTGTACTTTTTATCTCCGCTCTGCTGTAGAGGGCCTCTCGTCGGCCAATGATGGATTAAAAGCTGCTCTTTTGTGGAATACTATTTCTCCTGATTTGAAAAGATTTTTTGTGGAACAAACAAATTCTTTTTGATTTAATTCAACTATTAATTAAGTTACTGTTTTGGGTCATCCGAGACCGACCCCGGAGCAGGATCTGCCCACTGAAGGCTGACTGGCCTTGGACTGAGAACTGAGAAAACACGGTGTACTCTTTATCTCCATCCTGCTGAAAGTACCTCATCAACTGGACAGAACCAAGAATTTTGTTGAAAAAACTACAAGCTTTGATGAATTAAAGCAGAGAGTCAGGAGTGCAGCGGGCGAGTTGTTTCTGTAAGTACACTATGTTCCAATTTTAGGCTCCGGCCGGCTAAGGAAGGCCTTTTCATCAGGACCGCAGAACAAATGAAGGATTACAACATTTTTGAATGGATATAACACTTTTGTGGAATAATTGATTTGCCTAAAAGGATTACCAGATTTTTTATGGAATACAATTTGCTGAAGTTGCTGAAGTCATGAAGAATTAGTTGAATTTGCTGGATACTTTAAGAAGATTGGATTGATTCAGAAAGTGTTTACTCCTGGACAAAAGGAGGGTTACTTTGCGGCATCGGGATCTGCTCTGACGGGTCTTGGCTTATCAGCTTGTTTGAGCTAAGGGAAGACCGCTTCTGAAGTTTGTTCATCAAGTAGAAAAACAACAAGATTTCCTGATGGGATTATAAAACAAGTTTTTCTGGTGGAAATAAAAACACAAGTTGGAACACACCAAGATTACCTGGATGGATTAAACATATTTGATCGGAATCAGATTATTGTAGAATAAACCAACATTTTTGAAGATTATACAAATTATTCATTGGAGTACAACTCAATTCAATTAAAGCTAAAAACACATTAAAGCCCAGCGTGTGGAAGACATCTTTTGGTGAGCTGTGAATCATTTAATTCTCTTAAATGCAAATCATGTAACCTGATTAAATCTTTTTCTGTAGTAAGTAGTGCTTATGCTGTTAATCCCCTGCAACTAGAAAAATAAAGAAACATAAAACGTACAAATTTGGATTTTTCCTTTGACTCACCTTGATATTAAATGATGGAAAACTTGGTTCAAAGATAACAACAATATCACTGGAGGTTTTGAATGGTTTTATTAGCCAAAAAGAGTAAAACAATATCCTGGAACCTTATTTTCCTAGGTTCTAAAACTAACCAGGCGGATAACAATTGCTATCTACAAGAGGTAAGCTGTCGTTTAATGCATGTTTCTCCGTGAGATACGATCTGACTCCATTCTGCTAAGTCAGACTTTCGGCGGAGTGAAACAGGATATGACATTGCAGATCGGAGACAGTAACAGTCTGGTTGAATTACCTCGTCTCAGCCTTAATCCTAACTGATCTGGAGACATATCGGGTAATACTCGTGTGCCAGGATAAAAGTTAAAAGGACCCGTTACTGGGTAGGCTGGAGTGAGGACTTGTTGCAAGTCCTACGGCTAACCTCACTCACGTAGAATTAACATGGCGCCCAACGTGCTTAAAGCATAAAGAACTCAAGATAACAAGGCGTGCGTCAGTGGACAAAGTGCACGCCAAACCACAACTCTCCTGGGTAGAGGAGTTGTAGCGCAGCTGGACTAGCTACCAGCTGAACACCACGGGTGGTAGGGCAAAGAGGGCTTACTAAGGACTACTGACCATAGTTTGGAGTAAGTTAGCAGCAGGTCTGTTTTCATCCCAGGTACCGGGACATAAAGTCTGGAGGCTTTGAAAACATACCGACTCGAAACGACAAAAACGGAAAATGGCCACGGGTGTGGCACCAGTAGGACTGGTGGACCAGTCCAAAATGAACGATCCAACTGAAACAAAACCTGAGCTGGTATCTACTACCACGACGGAGGATTCTCAAATCCAACAGGCAAAAGCACACATGGATCAAGGACAACACCTCACATCAGTCTGGAATCGACTCGGACGAACAGTTCCTCGAGAAAACGATGTTGGGGCTCTGAGAGTGGTAGTAAAGGGAAGTAAGAGAGAAGTGACCTTCATTGGGATGCCTGGTGAGACCTTGGTCCTCAAGATCGATCAAGCAGTAAAGTCTTGTGACCTAGACAAACAGTGTTGGGATGAAAAGAGAAAAAACGGGATGAAACAAAACCCAACACGGCCAAAAGCAGCCCCTAGGGCTCAACAACAAAACCAACAACAAAGGAGATTTCAAGCCGAGGTAGCTAACACAACACCTCAAAGATGGGGCGACTATGTGCACTCGAAAGAATATGTTAAAATGACCCCAGATGAAAGAAAGGCCTTTCATGAATTCAGACTGAGAAGGGATGGGGGAACAGCTAAATAATGGCCGAAAGGTTGCGGGTCACCCTAGATAACGCTTATTAGGAGGGTGTTGAAATCTATGCCAAAGTGGATGGAAAACCTTACCTAATGGTCTCTGGGGCAGAGGTGTCTATGACCCGCAAAAACCTGAAAGCAATAAGACATCTTACAGTTCAATTGGCAAACAGGACTGTACAAAAACCTGTGTACATTTCCCCGAAGTAATGGAACAACGAGTGAATGAGAGTGACTTCTCCCCGACTGGGAAAGAGAAGTTGAAGTAAACCATTAAGTCAGCCTCTGTGGCTGGAATCTAAAACAACTGCGGAAATATAGGTCCGAAAACCATACACCCAATAGAAGGGCGAGAGTGCCAGGAAGTGCTCTGACTGGAGAAGTTACAGCAGTACTAGAAGGATTGCTTGAACTAACTCACAGAAAAGTGAAAACATCACGAGTAGTGACCAACAGTAATCACTGTGCACAAGCCCTGACAAACGATTTATCCATTTGGGAAGAAAAAAGATTTGAAAGTGCTAAGGGAAAAGTGGTGACTCACCATGATTTGTGGAAGAAAATAGCTGGAATCAAGCTGAGTCTACAAGTTGGAGGTGGAGCGCCAAAAATCCCACACTAAAGAAGAAAACTACTGGCAGGGCAATGAAGAAGTGGATCTTATGTGCAATAGAGAAAAATCGTTTTGTCGATCGAGAGTGGGAACAAACCCCGGCGGGCCGAGGGTCCCACAGGAGTACGTGTTAGAGGTTGTGCGTGGCGTGCATGATGGGCTAGGTCATATGGGCGTACAACCTACACGTAAGGAGTTGGAGAGTCAGGAGCTCTGGATTCCCATGCAGCAAATTCGCAAGGTACTGCAGGACTGTGTGGTATTTGGTCAATACAACCTCAGGACGCCGCGGGTACCGTGTGGATGAACATACTAACAGGTGTCACGGGTGGCACTTGTTAACAGTAAGAAAAACAAGAAGGCAACGGTGTTGCTATCATGCTGAAATAATTCTGTGGGTCGTTGGGCTTTCCAAAGGAACTGAGAACTGATGATGGGACACACTGTCACAACGTACAAGTGGATCACTAGTGTCAGACTTTTGGGGTGATGCGTTTTCTCACTGCCCCCCACGCCTCAAGCCAACAAAGTTGCAGAAAGTACCACAGGTTTAGCCCAAAAATTGGATAGCTAAAAATGCTAAATACCAAAGAATGGAGCACTAAAACTGTGGAAGTAAGGCAACCCTTGAATGACAGGCGTCGAGCTGGAAGACCCTCCCCCGGTGAGGAGCTTAACCAACGTCAATTTAACATGCTGGAAAGTACGGGGCCTCAAGGTCAAAGAGGAACAACCAGCCTCCAACACTTCATTTGAGGTTGGACAAAAGGTGTGGGTCAGAGCACAGGATCACCCGTCAACAGTTGCAGTAGAGCCAAAATACAACGCCACAGACAAAGTGAAGAGAATATTGGACAATAACACGGTTGTGTTAACAAAAACAGGGAATCCGAGAAATAGAGCAACTGAAGCCAATTCCTAGCTAATTCAAAACCAGAAACCGGATTATGGCCAATGAACCAAGTACCATGCTCCCCTATCGTAGAATGGCCACTATATGCGGGGGAGTTATCTTAAGACAACAACCTCAGAGCTTTGGGCAGGTAGGGCTCTGAAGACCTTGGAGTACGCCAAGAGAAGATACCTGTCAGCAGAATGCGAAATGATCAAGTTGATTAAAGCTGCAAAACAGCTGTGAAGTCAACATGGAACCTACTGGCCTACCCATTTGGTGGGAAGGACCAGGAAAAGTTAAGCCCCTCTAACCTGAGGTGAAGAAAAAAGACCAAGCCCCTCAAAACTTGAGGTGAAGTAAAAAGACTAAGCCCCTCAATCTTGAGGCGAAGAAACAAAAAGAGATGAAAAAAATAAGCCCCTCAGAGCTGAGGTGAAAAAAGATGTACAGGAGTACAACTGAAGCCAGTCAAGGTGGATACCTTTATTTGTGGGAAAAGTAGGACCACAGTTTTACCAGGGGTAATGATCTTCACACAATGGGAA